>BLKM01009851.1:0-205000 GCA_013340265.1 Coptotermes formosanus | reverse complement strand
TTAGGCAAGGATTTTTCATCTACAGGGGTGTGACTTATGGTGTAAAATATTAGAAGTTACGGCACTAAATCCTATCTCCAGAAATCTGGAAAATCAAAAGAAAAGCAAACAACTGTTACACCGAAACAAAATACAAAAAAGTATCACGATAAAAAATATATAACTCTCAAAATTACTGTAACTTTTAACAATAATTTCATGTGTACATTTTTGGAAGTTTCAATATAATGAACACCACGCATTATAATACAGCACACGCTGTAATAGTTCGTACCACGCCATCCCTGCAGAGGGAGAAGTTTCACCGGAACATGAGTGTGTTGGATGAGTTAAACTAAGCAATTAAGAAGTGGACGTATTTAAATCGTTCTTCATATTACCTTGGGAGATTGTGGGAATTTGACAACAGGGAGGAGAACACTGAAACCTGCAGGAGAGGAATATGGGACGAGCTTCGTCACTTGTACTCTTCCACGACGTATTACTAAGGTGATCAAATCAAGGCCAACAACGAGGTATGTGGGAATTCTATTGTAGTATACACGGATAATTTGAAACGTTCAGAAAATTGTAGTCAAACCTTGAAATGAGCAGCCACTTGAGAGCACCAGGCACACATAAGAGGATAATATTAAAATACATCTTAAGTATGTTAAGGTAACAGCTTGCTAGACTGTGGAATACACCCATATCGCTCAGGAAACTGACCAGTGAGCGATCTTTTTTTTTTCAACATGACAATGAAATTTCGGATTCCATGGAAGGTAGAAATTTGTAAGGTCGAAGTTCTCAACTTAGTGCACATTTAAACATTTTGTTTCTTACGGCAGGAATGTAATCTATTATCGCGTCCCGTTTTGAATAAATCGTTTGCTGACCAATAACGCATACAGTTCGACTGCGACTATCACGCGGTTCAGCTTATAAAAAATAATATGTAGCATGCATAAAACCCTTTTCATGACAAACCTCCAGATCACTGAACTTTATACAGGAACTCTGTCGCACCTTCATGTAATACTATAAAAATATAACACCTACAATTCGGGACTCAGCTTTGGGGTTCAGACATATCGGGGAAGCAGAAGTATACCACGTATGTCCACTCAGTTTAACCTCTTTACTGTATGGAGGTAAGTGCCTCTTTAACAAAACTGTGTGCTCTGCGATTCTATACACCTCAATGACCTTGACGTTTACTGTAGCTATAAATCCACTGTTGCAAAGCTAACATCACTACAGGCGCCACACTATAGCAGTTTATTACGTTATTTCGTTATTACTACGTTGAACAGGCCAATGCCTATGGTTCAAAACTTCTGTTACACCAACCTGACAGTTAAAGTACAAAATTAGAGTCTTCGCTCTTCTGGGATGTTACGTGGCATAGGATTGTAGCTTGTTATCGACGTTTCAGGACAACCTATAGGTCCCATCTTCAAGAGTCAAGCCGTTTGGCCTTTGAAGATGGGACACATAGGTTGTCCCGAAACGTCGGTAACCAGCTATTAACCTACGCCGCGTAACATCCCAGAAGAGCGAAGGCCTCAGCTACGCCGAGGCGGAAACCTGAATATTGCAAACCTAAACTTAAAAATATGTTATATTCGCGTAAATTAATATTAAATACGAATATTATTAAAATAAATATATATTATTAAAATAAATATATTATTAAAATATATATTATATATAAAATATATATGACTAAATAAATATAACACAAGCAATAAGTGACAGTTCAATTTGCTCTGTCCACTGGTGAGCCGGTAGAATTCCGTAATCTAGAAATCCGAAAGTAATGGCCAGAAAGTCCCGTTTGATATCAAGCAGATGTAAGCTGGCTGCTGCAGAGAAAGCCAAGGGGTTGCAGTTCCAGCAGCGACGGCATATATTTAGACGTTCACGCTCTCGAGTTTTCTGTGCCATATTGAATTGTCCCTTCTTTATTGATCTTGTACTTATTGCTACAGGGACTGGAAAACACAAGGTTATATTATCTTTGAGCAATGTTTTCCAGTCACAATGCAGAACGCTAAAATACGTCGTTAGCTTGTTCAGTGATTCGCTTTGCAATATGAAGCATCAATAAACGACGCCGCTCATGCATGCCAACTACGACACAAGATCTTTTCTAGTTACAGTTCCACCAAATGACCCCACATTAGTACTTCATCTACCACTCACCCTATAGGCCTACAGTCTGTCAGGTCCCTCGGGAAATAAAGTGCGGAAACTTTGTTTGACTTGTGTGGAATTCGCTTAACGAAATGCCCACGTGCATGCAACAGCCTCGGAGGAAACCCAGTAATAATGGATAAAATTCGGAAACGTTGTTTGAATTATGTGGAACTCCCTGAGCTATATGCCCACGTGCATGCAACAACAGCACAGAAAACTCAATAATAAGAGACATGTGCATAATCAAGCGATACTCAAAATTGATCATCGTACCTGACAAAATTAGTATGCAACATACCCAGAGTGCTTCACGAACAATCTGCCATACTTCGGGAGCACGTTCCTTAGGTTAAATTACAACGATATAAATCAAAAGCCTATATCTGAAGTTAAACTGTTACGGAGAAAATAGGGAGATAAGTTCTAAATAACGAGAGCCGTTACACATTTATTGATTATCAAATACATATTAAAAGAGTTGGAATTCGTAGTTCATGTAATGCTAACATCTCTACTTAACGTCTAATTCAACATTTGAGTGACAAAAAGGCATTAATTACGCAAAAAACTCGCTATGGTTTCATACAAATCGCCCTCAGTGTTCCAAGTACTTTATAGAACACACTCGCCTCCGTACACCTTGGCTGGGCTAGCGGCTCATGAACGAACCTGCGTAGTGTATGGGTAACAACCACGTTAATGAAGTACAGTACGTGAAACCGCAAGAAGGCCACATTTTCCTTGCCTCATCATCTCCGTAACCGTTCAACTATAGATATAGGTATGTTTGGTTAAACCGATGTTATTTAACCTAATGAACGTTCTCCCGAAGTATACACATTCCTCCTGAAACACCCTGTATATACATGTGCGAACACAAATGTATAGGCCTAATGATATAAATAAATATAGCCAGGGGTCAATAAATTTTGTCCCAGTTCACCAGTGAGAATGAAATTCTACTCGCCAGACATTTCTTCCATACCAGAAGCAGCACCTGCCCACGCATTTTAATTTTAACTCTGTGTAATCTAGATCCTACATCTCAACGTTAAAATGCATCAGTGCAGCGTTAACAACGGGCCTCATACTCACACCAGTTACAGAGTTACTTGTTCGCCATCTCTGGGGAAGGGGGTGGGGGTAATACTAACGAAGTCACAGACTTTTCCACTCATCAGCCTGATTTTTCATTCGTCACGGACAAGTATACAAGTGGGTTTGTTCAGCTCCAAATATAAGTTATATTTCAGCGTACACCATTGAACTCACGCAGTCCCATGTGGGCCTCATGATATAGTGCAGAACTGAGACTATGTATTCAAGTTCCTGAAGAGGAAGATATGGCTTATCTCCGAAACAATGTAGACACAATCTCAATTAGAATAACCAATATTCACGAAACAGATATCTAATATCAGAGAAATGAAGTGCACCGTCAGAACTCTAGCCCAAAGCACTGTAATATTTCCACACAATGTTTAAGTCCGCAACTTCTGGAACTTTTAACAAAAAGTAACAGTGTCAAGTAGGCCCTATCTGTAAAAAAGGAACCTGACAACGTAGGACGGGCAGATCCAGCGTATGCCAAACACATTCCTCGTAATATCTGGTATTCGTACTTGAATTATACCTAGTACCTTTATTAAAAAGTCAGCTTATGACCGTGGTTAGTCCACGAGACATGGTATTTTCGGTATCGGCTCATAATTTGCTAAAAGGCTGTATTTTATTACTCTTATCTTTTTCCTTCCAAACGTTTTAGACTCTCAGAACCTTCACGATGCGGAAAAATTGGACCTCATACAAATCATCAATTCCCTACGCACTACAGTGCATCCTGAACAAGGAAAATAAGGACGGTTCCGTGATTCGTATGTTACATAACAACGGTGTAGCGTCAACTGTATGGGAGGACCGACTTTTGATAATTTACACACACAAAATTGAGTAATAAGATCATCTGATTTCAAATACGATGGCAGGCAGATCTTCAATGTGTCACTGATTACGTTTGGCTAAGAGACCCCACATTTCTGATCGCAGGAAACATCGTCAGCGGTTCGACTGGAAAAAGCGATAATCGCTTTCATTATCACTTCTCAGGCATTCATCTCATAGTGCTAAAACACGTTCTCTGTCTAGACGGCTCGCTCCGGAGAACCATACCAGCATTTCGAAAGCCGCAGGAGCATAGTTGGTACAGCGACTAGGCTACAGGCTGAACGATCTGTAATTCAAATTACGACAGACGCAAGAGATTCCAAAGGTATCAGGGGCCGTTCCCCTGGGAGTAAAGCAGCCAAGGCGTGATGCTGACCACTCACCTGAACGTAGTGTCGAGGTTACGAATGAGTTGAGCTATACTTCTGCTCCTCCTACATCCCTGCAAGGCACGTGTATGGAAAACTTTACTTTTACCTTTACCATATTGGTATTTCATAGCCAATTTCGTGCTCGGGGGACATGGAGGGCGTGTTCCAGAAACGTGAGAATTAGTGTACAGGCCTATCGTCTGAGACGTACCGCATCAGGTCTTCATTTAGCAAAGCTAATTTGAATATATGATTACTAATACAGTGGTTCACATTTTTAACCTGTTTGTTTGTTTGTTTGTTTGTTTGTTTGTTTGTTTGTAGTCCTCCCCTCTCCTACCTACATATTCACAGTAGATGTAGAGGGTTTTATTTTTCACTTGATCACACTCAAGCGCACACCACACTCGGCAGGACTCCTCTGGACGAAGGATCGGCACGTCGCAGAGACCTCTACCTGACAACACAAACATTCATAACAGACAAACATCCATGCCCCTGGTGGGATTCGAACCCACGATCCCAGCAAGCGCTCGGCCGCAGACCTACGCCTTAGACCGCACGGCCACTGGTATCACATTTTCAACCTTCGAAGCCAAAATGTTCGCTGCAGCGAGCAAGTAGACATAGCACGAAGCGAGTTTGCCTGGTTGTGAGAAAAGTAACGCACAAGATTCCATGTGTGTCGTAGTGGTCCTCTTGAAATGCTAATGATGTTTACTACTAAAATTAGTAACATTTAACATTAACACTTCTATGGGCACCTGCTGAGAATGATTCCAGTAAACAGTAGTGGTAAACTGAAGTTGTCCCTGTGATGGTCACGAAGGAATATGAGAGGGTGGAGGCACAGCTACACTCATTCTCAAACTCGGCACCAGACGGTCGTAAGTGGTCAGCTTCATGCCCCGGTCGTTTGCCCCCATAAAATAACTCTCTGGTACCCATTGAATAGGAGGCTACGTGGATCCAGAGCGGATCTGAACGCTTTGTATTACAGATAAATATCTTGCCCCTGCAGGGTATCGAACCAACATTCCTTGGGTACACAGCCCGCAGCCCAGTCACTATACTTACTGTGCTATCCCGGCTCATACTCCTGTAAATTAAAATGTTTAATTCCCTCGACACAGTGGAAAGAGTAGGTCAATGAAAAGAAATAGAAGTGGAACAGAAGCATTTACATTTAATTTATAACGTGACGGCCCATTTGCACTTAAAAAAATACCCACACCTCGTCATTCCAAGGCCACTCGACCTTGAACTTTCACAGAAGTTTGGTCATTACCAAAGAAACACAAATCGCAGCATATGTGTCCACGAACTACCATTTAAACACACTGCAGTTTGCAAATCTTGGAAACGACCTTCCCACCACGGTGACCTCCATGACTAAAACGTGGATGTGGGTGAATGAGGAATTTGCCCACATAAAGTCATAGCTATTCTGGTAGCATCGCTCAGCTGGACGCAGAGACCGAGAACATCTGTTTGCTCCTGCTTACGCCATGCTTCTTTCACTTTACCTCCGTCTTATTGCTTGTAAACATTGCGCAATTACTACGCTACGCAAGCAGACTGCTGTTACGTAAAGGCCACATCCACTGCTGAAAGCAAAACAACCTTCTTGTTGCACACACGTACAAAAAAGAACCAACGCAATCTACTGGAATTTCAGTGCGTCGCTTCTACAGTTCTTCTTTCTCGTACATATGAATAATGATGCTTATGTTCAACGCAAACTCCACCGATGTCTCCAAGTAAGGAGATAACTGCTACTAAAAGATATGTACAAATTATGTCGTAGCTTCTCAGTAGCTACGACATAGTGGCAGAAATGGAAGCAGCAGTAGGGAGTCTGATACGTACTTGAAATGTGCCCGGATCGGTACCCACTAGCAGCTGCGTAGCTAGGGTTTTTGGCGCCCGGGGCGGGCAATCACAATGGCCGCCCTTACCAGAAATTACAAACTTCAGAAAAATCACAGTAATTAATTGGACTTCATTTAATTTTGCTCAATAATTCAAAATGTGTTACGCGCAGAAAATATTCTTCCATTTAAAATATTCATTTTGCCGCCTCTTGACTGGGGCGGCGGCACCACTCGCCCCCACCCCCGCCCCAGCTACTCCCACACCCACTAGGCACTCTTATTAATAAACAGAAATACGAACATAGCACAATCGGACGACGACAAAACAAAATTAAGACGTATCAAACATTTTTATGTAACACCTTCAGTTTTGGCAAGAACGGACTGCCTTTTTCAGTGTTAAACAATCACGAAAATAGTACTCTACTTCTTCTAACAGTTCGCGACCTGATGAAAAAATTTCGCGAGCTGACAGCAGTCTGCGCACCACAGTGTGATAAACACTCTTCTCAATTACCGTGCCAAGGCTTTGTGTCTGTTTCCCTGACACGACACACAAAGGCCGTAAAAATATATGCATTTATTACTGAATACGCAGAAAACTACGTGTGGAACTTCATTAACAGGATACACTGGTATTTCGCTGCATTCTCTGCAGTACTGCTCTTGCAGTTCACTTTCCCTGTAGGTTTCGTTTCAGAACACAGATACAATAAAAAAATAAGAAATAAAAAATAAGAAAGTCGCATTTCTTTCATAATGCTAATTTAATAGCACCAGTTGCGAAGTCCAGTCTCTTAAGCATTATTCATTAGTATTCATTTTCTGTAGTTTGAATTCTGAAAGTAAGAGCCGTACCTAAAAAAGCCACGGTCGTTTCTATAATGCCTGTACAACCTGAGAACTAAGATACTCAATGCCAATGTGCAGTAGTTGGTAAAAAAAGGCTTGTATGCAAAAAAACTCAAATTTCTGTCCTGTTGTCAATTTCATAACACAAATTACGGCTACCATCTCCGAAAACAAATCATTTATAGTTCCCAAAAGAAAGGTAAATATTTGAGTATGAATTACGTATACGAATAGAAAAGGCTCCCGTCGAAGATATGCCTACTTTTACGTAGTCGTGGGGCTGGCGTGGTCAAATGATCCTGAGTTATGCTGGCGGTAGCGTAGCTACTGATAGGATCACCCATGCCAGACAGGTCAAAGGTGATGACCCAGACAAAAAGGGATACCCCAGTTCTCCAGATTGGGGTTTAGGCGTGGTGCTAACAGACCCTCCCCATAAAAAATAAATTGTTACGAAACCCACATAACAAAGGAAGCCAAAGCCCACCACGGGCTGCAGTGCTGCTGATGATAATACAAAAGGCTGTGACTGCTAACACCGTATCTCCAGTACATCTACCTGATATTATCATCCGACATAAAGTATTTTATCTATCGGCTCCTTTCCCTATCTCTTCAACCCTCTGTGCTATTTTCTTCATCTCGTTCTCCCACTTACATTCACCTTATACAAACATTTTCCTGGACATCTTAGTTCTGTGACCTAGTACAATTAATTTCTCGTCTGCTTATCTCCTCACTTACATATTAACAACTTGCTGTTCAAAAGTTTCTCTCTCCACCTTTTCGTTCCGTACAAATTAGAAGCAACTGAATGTCATTATCTCCCCTCTGCACAGGAGACATCGTCCCATTTTCGCTACCCTTCCCAATTTCCAAATTCTCAACCTGAACCATGCTACCCAGCTTCTCTCCGTCACATTAAGGCCGGATATTCCCCCACTCACATTTCATTTACCAGTATGAAACTAAAGCCCTCTTTTCCCTCACATTCACTAAATTCATCTGTCTTCGTATGTCGTTGAGCCTAAATTTAGTAATTTGGCATAACGTGTTTACATACCTTTCCTACACATTTTACCACACACATCTGACACCAATTTTATCTAGTTCTTCCCAAAGTTTTTTTGGTCTTCTTCAAAATCTCAGATTTCCTAATGCCACTCATAACAGCTTCCTACGAGTTCATCCTGTTGACTGTATAATTCTACACCTATACTTTACCACGAAGCATAATACCTTACCTCTCCTACTGCCTCTACCAACTTCCAATTTCTGTGCTCAGAAGTACTTATAGGAATCTCCTATACTTTCTTGCAACATCCGCCTTCATACAGATTTCTGTTTCTTCCAGCCTCCCGTATTTCGAAACCTCATACGTAGGCCTACAAAAATTACCAACAACAATTTTTTGACCATTCTTTCATTCTTCTTCATGTATCTTCCCCTTTTAAAAGCCGCAACCTTTATTTTCTTGTGCTCACATCTAAAGCTCCGCCTGCCGCAAAATCTCACCATTTGACCAATCCCCTTTCGTGGTCTGTTTATTGCAAAACAACCCACGGCTAAATCATCCGCAAATAATCAGGTATCGTCTGCCCACCAACTATGGTCAAGTTGGTATTTCCTTCTCTAATATGATCTAACGATATCGCCTATAAATATCCTAAATAAATATGGACTCTTGCAGTTCCGTCTCAACCTTGTCTTTTGTTACATAGAATCTGTGGCTTCATCACAGCCCCATTTCACGTTGTACTTTATCATATCATATACGCATTATTTTCATGCATTCAACCACGCATTCGCTAACCTCTATCTTTCGAAATGGAAACCACAAAGCTTCTCTATTTGCATACTAGAAAGCCTTTCCCAAATCTACTGCGCATACATTCTTTTGTTTCTGGAACATGTCTACGGTGGTTTTAGTTACAAAAACATTATCAACATTTATCTTGTTTTTAACAAATCTTGTCACTGGAAATCCGATAAAATCTTACTGTTTACTAACTAGTCGCTTAATCTAGCAGGCAAGATACTGTAAAAACCTTGTCCCATACACGTAGTAACGTAATCCCTCTACAACTGCTACGACCACCTCATTTTCCCTTGCCTTTGGAAAGTGAACAAACAACTGCCGCTTTACAGTCCTTCTGGAATTCTTTTCCCTTTTCGATTTGTCAAAATTTCAATTCCCTCGTTTTGAGCACGAAGTATTTTCCACATGTTGGCCGGTATTCCATTAACACCAGGGGTTTAGCATTCTTCACTTTAATTACGCTCCTCCCAGTTTCCCCTGCAGTAAAATCCCTGCCTAGTTCTTCTACATACACAGGACCTATTACTTCAATTTCTACCAATAAGCTCCCCTCGTTGTCTCCAGAAAACAATCTCTGGAAATGTTTCACGCAATCTCCTGTTTTCACCTCGTTTCTTGAAGATATTTTCTTTACTACACACACACACACACACACACACACACACACACAAATAACTTATGTGTATATATATATATATATATATATATATATATATATATGTGTCTATAATGGCTTCCCATGCCTTCGCAACTTCCTTTTGTTTCAGTAGACCTTTCACCTTCCCCTCCCTGTTTTGCCATTCGGCCTTCTTCCTCTCAACCAACATTTCATGTATCTTCCTGCTGTCCCAGTAAGTCTTTCTATTATGCTCTCTTCATCGTTCGTTTTTTAAGAATTCTCAACAGACTTGCACAATAACCATTTTCCCTCCCTACACTCCTCATCAAACCAATACCGCTATAACGGCCGACTTCCTACGAAGTTCCTCACACAGATTCCGTCTCTCTTTATAAGTACAATACCTACAACGCCGTACTAGTTGCAACATTCTGCATCCTGGTTGTTACTCTCTGGAAACACTTTACTCACCAGCGCGTGCGAACAACTGAGTCATTACTTTATCTGACAAAAATCGTTTGTCACTTCATGTTGGCGCTCTGATCGCAGTAACGCAGCCAACTCAGCCGACGACCAAACGCGTAGCAGAACAGCGACAGGAACTTCCGTTCCGGCACTCTTCACCATTATCCGCCTTCATCCGCGTCTCATGCATTTTATATTCAAAATGTTCTAAAATAAGACGATTCATCGTCATTAATTTTTAAGTTTGCTTTAGAATATGACATTGAGTTGGAAATCAGTAATATCTCCGAAAGTACTGAATAGTACCTAAAGAGGTTACGATCCATTCTTCCTACCATTTCACAAATCTAAATCATCTACTGCTATACAACCTGGGTGTACACAGGGTTTTTGACAAACCCAGGTGAAGTTATCCCTCGCGTGAGACAGGGCTGTGGAGTCGGAGTCGGAGTCGGAAGGAATTTTGGGTGGAGTCGGAGTCGGTAAGAATAGACCGACTCCGACCTCAATCTAAAATCTTAACTAGATACTCCAAATCCACAGCCCTGATGGTTGCAATAACCACTAGACTTATACTTTAAATATAGGTTATAAGTCTAGAAAGTAGCCTGATGATTTATGTTGGTGGTGATGAAACGCCTTATAGGTTTACCATTAATAATACATACTGAGGTTTCATGAATGAGTGGGTGTCGAAGTTTTAAAAATGGAGGAGTCGGAGGTTTTGTGTACGGACTCCACAGCCCTGGTGTGAGAGCTGCACCAAGGAGGGGCAGGCCGTATAAGAAATGTGTGGCAGGCAACAGGCTGTAAGCCACCAGAACAATAAGGTAAGCTTATTCCTGTGCTTAATTAAGCACGGCGCAATGAAGCCTTATGCAATGAAGTTACGCTCCACGCATTCTTAACCTCATCAGTACTACATGAAAGTGAGAAGTCGGTTACCGGCCACGGCCGCTTTAGCCCTACAAAAAAGTCCCAGCCACCCACTGAATAAGAGGTAGACTGGGACCTCGGTCAGTCTGGACACGATGCAATACTGTGAACCGAAACACGATACCCCGATCTTCCAGCCCCTAAACTATTTACCATGCCGACTGGATATCCGGGTTCCCGATGTCTCTACCGTACATTCCACTCCTCTTTGTACACAAAACGCACACCCGTCACCCATGTCCAGACCAATACTAGGAGTGAAGGATTCCGAAAGGTAACCGTGACCACCCATCTCCTAGTGCCGAGAAAAGCTTAACACGTACTGTCCGTAAATTCGTGGCGAGGAACATAAAGCTCACAGTTAAATTTTCCTCACTCCAAAATTCTACAGAGAACTACATAGGATGGCAAAAACTCACTTGACAGTAGAGGCAACATGTTAACATCCAGTGTCGAGTAACTTTTGCGCTATGTGTATAACTCAGCAGAATATACAATTTAAGACACACGCCCCATTCATCTTTACGTTACTCGACCCGTTGTGTAAACATGTAAAAACCAACAAATATAACCGTCGAACAAAACATATGTCACAACAAACAGCTACATGTTTCGGCTTTATAAAAAAGCCATCATCGGGCTGTACAAGAAAACAAAAATGTAATACACAAACACGCGTATAGAAATATTAAACACTGGGCTCTCAACTTGTTACAACTGGTGCTCACAAAACATCCTTTCCGACAACCCTGTACTATGGACATACGCTTCTTTTCCCCCTGACGATGAAGCATGACTAGAAATTAAAAGAGCCAGAGAACAATGCTAACATCTATAGTACGATCGTTGAGTCCATGCGCGCTTCCTGACAGTACAGGTAGCAATGTTAGAAACGGCTCACGCGTTTGCAGACACGAATGCACAGTCCCACCTCGTTGGAAAAAAACGTGTCAATTCAATCCTAGCGATATCTTCAATAAGACCTTTCAGTGATTAAAACTTCTTCACTGAAGGAGTTGAGAACTGCACTTTCAGTGGAAATCAGGTGGGCAATCCCGGTGACATAATTCCTATGCAGTAATGGAATGGAGACGTCAACCGCAAGTGCAGCAGCACCAGCATGTTGCGATTTCGTCTTAACTCTTTAAAGCTTAGTAGAATACATGTGCCGCCAGGTTTAAGACTAAAATACCCGCATCTTGTGTCTTTGTGTGTTCCGCGTAATACTCATAATAAACAGCGACTATCTCCCTGTACAGCATTCGCAAAGTGATCTTTCTAATGGCAGAACACTGTCTTCTCTGTGCGGTATGAAATGAAAAAGCATGTAACGTAGATTCATTTTAGTCCTCAATGTCCCGTACAGGTTTTCTCGGATGTTCTCTGTCTTCCAGCAAGTGCTGTGGTGATTCGTAAGTTCCAAGTTGCTATTGCGTGCTTTTCATTCAGCCCTCCCCCTCTAAATTCATAAAAATTAAATCCTTTGCTTCAAATTCCACAAACCCACTCCAAATGCAATTTAGCACTAACCATAAAATCAAAATTTCGGTGCCCTTACTGCAAGCTGCTATTCCTTAACATCCTAATGTCTTCATTTCTATATTACTTTCGCCAGGACAAACAGGCAAAGCTTGGGGACCTTCGAACAAAAAGACGCTCTTTCACACACCACAGACATAACCGTGTCTCCCGCTCTCCCCTTCACCTTCCTTCCTCCCTCCCTCCCTTCCTTCCTTCCTTCCTTCCTTCCTTCCTTTCTTAGCCTGACTCCTGTCTACCACTTCACTGCAGGTGTAGAGGATTACTGTTGCACTCGACCACACTCCATGACATACACACTCGGTAGGACTCCTCTGGACGAGTGATCGGCCCGTCGCAGAGGCCTCTACCTGTACGACACACAACATTCACAAGAGACAGACATCCGTGCCCCCGGCGGAATTCAAACCTGAAATCCCAGCAAGCGAGCGCCCGCAGACCTACGCCTTAAACCTTGGTTTTTAACAACCACGCAATGACGCCTGCGAGAGCATAATGCGTTACAACGTGCAATGGCGCGTGCGTGACGCAGAAGTGACCACGCAGCCACCGGGATTGGCACCTTCACTTTTCAGCAGGTTAAATGTACAGTGAATGTGTGGAGTATCGTTTCAGAACGGCGCGCCGCATTTGTCACGTGATTCATTTTCACTAATTTGGACGAGAACCTGACATTAGCTGCAAAGTAAATTTTTCCTGCCCACGCCTTTAAGGCATATTGGAGGGGGGAGTAGAGATACAGTTCCAGCCAGAGCTGTGGAGTCGGTACACAAAACTTCCGACTCCGACTCCTCAATTTTTAGAACTCCGACTCCTTCGTAAAATATCAATATGTATTAATAATGGTAAACCTGTAAGACATTTCATCACCACCACGTGAATCATCAGGCTACTTTTTAGACTTATAACCTATATTTAAGTATAAGTCTAAAGGTTATTGTAGCTATCAGGGCTCTGGAGTTGGGAGTATCTAGTTAAGATTTTAGATTGAGGTCGGAGTCGGTACATTTTTACCGATTCCGACTCCACCTAAAATTCCTTCCGACTCCGACTCCACAGCCCTGGTTCCAGCCATTCTTACCTCGGCATTAACTGGAGGCGAGTGATTAACTTCACGCCCCGGCCGCTTTACCCCTGGGAAAGAAACCCCCGTACCCATTGAGTAGGAGGCTTGGCGGACCCCAGAGCAGGTCTGCACGTTTTAGAAAAGAGAAACATCTCTTACCCCTACCGGCCAGCCCGTAGCGTAGTCGCTATACCGACTACTCTACTCGCTATACTGACTACGCTACTCCGACTCCGTCATTAGCTTCATGTCATTACCTGACCTGTTACACGGGCCACCGACTGGAAACTAACGCGGCGTCACATCCCAGTAGACAGCATCTTCACCGCGAGAACCTCAGATCTCTGTGGGAATTACTAACACTTTATGACACCGCAGTGCTAATGTTTGTAGGAAAATTCAAAACGCCCAGCAACAAGACCTGTACGTCTTGACTGATTCTTAGGGTACTGAACGATGCTTTATGAAATGTGGAAGTTTGAAAACGACGGAATGAGTGACCAAAACCGTTAGAATGATTTCGTCGAAATTTGATCCTAGGTCCTAGCCTGCAACAGAGTCCTTACTCTATCTGACACACGCTATTTGTCATTTCCCGCCTCAGCTCCTTCGCGTGTGTGCTGTCGGATGAGTGGAGATGTTTGTGCGTCATGTTCTAATTCACTGCATTTAATTTTCTAGATGTTGCGATTACAGTATTTGTCAAATAAGATACAATTATACAAGGCCACGCTTTCCGGTATAGCCGTAACGTGTTCAGCTGTTCTTGTGTAGCTGCTTCCAACATTTTATTATAAACCAAACTGTACCATCACGTTGCTACTTTACCAACTATGCAAGTACGCCTGGAGATGGTTCGGCCGTAATAAAACGCCTGGCGTTGTACAAATACGTGTTATATAAGAAGAAATAATTGTATATCTATCTACCTACCTACCTACGTACCTACCTACCTGGCTGAAATATACAGAAAAACGAGAGGTGGATTTATCGTGCCCCGAGCGTGAGAAAATTCGAACTTGGCGTCTGTGGGCTTATTTGCCGACACTGTGACCCTTTCCGCCTCTTCTGAGGGGCTGCAACGGTCACTTGATAGTTACCTGTCGTTAGACATGGCCCTCCGATTGTCTCAGCACGGTTAGACACAAAGCGTTCATCTACAGCACTTCTGCAAAGTATGAGTCATGGAAAACATGTGGCCGAACTTTTGTAAAAAAAAAAAATCCCACGTCAACAGTGCCATGTAAATTAACAATATACAGAACAGTGGAATATTTCGAAGCACGGGTCGGAACAGCGACAAACGTAATGAACAACCTTTGGCATAGAGGTTTGTGTGCATTTGTATGTATAAAGTATCACGACACTTACGAACACGTTACCTTTTTCCAAGTTTTAAACACTTTAATATTGAATTTTACTCAATATATGTAGTGTAACATTATAACTGCACGTCTTAAAACTTGGAAACTTCGCAAAGTAGATCAGAAACACCTAGAAAGTTTTGAAACGTGGTGCTGGAGAAGGAAGGAGAAAATCACTTGCACCGATCGTGTGAGAAATGAAGAAGTGTTAAAAAGGAGTCAAGTCGGAGACGAATAACCGACACACAATACAAAGAAGGGAGACTGGTCACATCTTGCATAGGAACTGCCTTCTAAAACACGTTATTAAAGGAAGGACAGGAGAAGGAAAGAAGTGAAAGGAAGACGATGAAGCAGACGTAAGCAGCTATTGGATGACCTCAAGGAAAAGAGATGATACTGGAAATTGAAAGAGGAAGCACTAGAGCGCACTCTGTGGTGCAACCGCTTTGGAACAGGCCATGGACATGCTGTAAGACAGACAACTGAATAATGATGATGAACGACACATCTTTAACATAACTAACCGCTACTCTTTCCTTTGTTAATCACCTCCCTGAAGATGGTCAATGTAGGTCGAAACATGTAGGAAGAGTATCACATATTGAAAAAACTACTGTCCTTTTATTGCTGAGTAGTTGTGGGAATAAATATTGTGAAAATACGAAAAATTATATTTTTCTAGGATGAGACATGGTTTACATCAGGCAGGCACGTTAACAGCCAAACTAACAGACAAATGGTACTACGAAAATCCCCACGCATTTTATGAACTTCCTTTACATGACCTTAAAAGCCTGACATGAATGCGCAATGTGTACGCACAAAATCGTATGGCCCGTGTTTTTCGAAGGAAAAACTTCCAACCGTTACGTTAAATTAATCCTGACGCAATTATTTAGGGAGTTAACAGAACAGAAAATGCAGAAAGAACTGAAACACAATTTTCGAAAAGGAACAGTTAATATTTCAGGACAAGAGCTTAGTTGTGTGTCGAGAAATATGTGCAAGAGGTGACAGCCCCGCTTAATAGCTGGGGATCGGTACATCGCGACTCTTGTACGAAATTAGGCTAGCTGAACTGCAGAATGGAAAAGGGTTCCTAAAGTTCACCGCAAATGCAGGATTCGTACGCAACAATGCTTCCGTGACAGCAACCGCGCTCAGGGACATGATAAAAAATACTTCATGCATTTTAAAGTTCATTAAAGATACAACTGATACAACTTCATTAATCACTCACGCAGATTAACAGTCGTAAAAGTGCTGTAAAAAGTTTCTTTTTCCTTTTTCAAATTTTACAATGTTAAAATGCGTCGGTTAAAACATCCCTCTGGTATCTCAAGCAATATTCTACCCAGGGACGCCAAAGCAGGAGGAATAATGCATCAGGTTATTCCGTCGGCGATTATGGTGCATATAATACACTCAGCGAAATATGTTAATCTGTAAAGTTTAATAAAAGCCACGGCTATCCTTCACGCGTTAACGCATGCACCTGGCATTGAAGTGTCACCGAGTAAACTGTAGTAACTGTTGATTCAAGTCGTATACAAATAAGATGTTACGGCAGCTAACAATCTGCGTGCTTTGGAACTTGTAGCTTATGTCACGTGTGTCCTATTCCGGAACTGGCTGTGAGGATAGATGAGTGCCAAACATCGTAGTATAGGCCTACCCGTTTCTTTTAAGAAGAAATCGATAAATGGAAACACATACAAACGTCACTGTCAGCGGTATAACAAGAGTAATAAATCAGTAGAGTAAAAACGCAGTTGCTAAGCATGACTTCATATTTCAGCTCAACTAATTTTGTAAGGTAATCACTTAAACTTGTACATTACAAGCAGGTACGTTCCCGCGCACGTCAGCTACAAGACTCAAAACATGGTTCTGATATTAGTTGTTACAGTCTGCATGCAAATGATCTGCAATCCTTGGCATTATTTAGGAGGTTGGATGGGGCACCTTTTATGTAGCGACAGGCCATCAATAATACCAACCACCCTGTCGCCTACTCGGACTACGTAACGTCGAATGGTAAGACGTTTGATGGATCAGTTCATAAGGCAGGATGAGGTCAAGCCTCATGGAGGTTCTATCCCGACCTTTGCCTGGACGAACTGTGGAAAAATCCCCAGTCAGAACAGGAGGAAAACCAGTCGAGATGCGAACCAGGAACCTACCGAATACAAGCCTTCTGCACGGAACTGATAAAGATCCTAACATTAACAAGAAGGACATTGTACGTGCAACGTAATACTACAGCGCGTTTGCGTAATGTTTATACCTCCTCGGCTATCCTACGAGCCTTACACTATTTCACACGAAGAGAGCGCTTTTATGGCGATTTAATGTCGGTGGCAACAATAAAACGTACTTTGGTCTTAATGTAAAGCGCCCGATATTTTTGCCCGATTTTAACCACGTTTAGAATTTCTTGACAGATTTTCATAAAAGTCCAGAATATCAAATTTCATTGAAATCCGTCCAGTGGGAGTCATGCTGATACATGTGGACAGACGGAGGGGTAGACAGATGGGCATAACTAACCTAATAGGCGCTTTTCGTGACTACAGGAACGAGCTTAAAACCGTAAACCATATAAACTACAAACCAAACCGCCCTCTGAAGCAGCAGCGTTATCGGGAGTACTTCCTCGACGTCCCTCGACAACGCTCCACTGGAACACAAAACGCACGCGGACAGCAACGAAAAAGAATGACACGCCAGATCGTGAAACAATCAATGAATACATACAGTGCAAGTCTGCCTGTTTATAAAATACAAGAACGGGAGTACAACACATAAAAATATGCACAACCTTCATTTCATTTCATCCAAAACATAATAACTATCATGCACAATAAGGCAACTGCAAATTAAAACAATAAAAATAACAGTGCAACAAGACTTATGTTATACAGAAACAAATGTCAAAACTGACATAACTAAAAATAAAATGTCAATAAAATATTAAGGATGATAAGATATTTAAAACTATAAATACTTCTGCATTAATAAAAACAGCATTACTTATGGATAAACCACCAAAATATCAATACAGTATTTGCAGATACTGGGCAATATATAATCTTCGCAAATGATAGCGTAGGTACATAAAACACGTCTCTGTCTCTTGTAGCTACTGTATTAGTAGACAAGAAAAGGCAAAACACACTACGAGTATAAACAAATATAATCTTTATTGTTGTTTACTTTGATATCTAATAATTTATGATCTGATTAACTGCTAACACCGAAACATGTAGAAAACAATAATAAAACATTCTACGTAACCACCACCACCACCACCACCACCACCACGTATTAGTAGTTTATTCCGTAGTATGAAGCTGCATATTTCAGTCTTGAAAGAGGCCACGTATGACGAATTTGTAAAGCAATAAAAAATATATAAAACCGCATATACTAGAGTGTGACATCTCACACCTTGCAATTTTATTTTTTACAACGTACAGTTGTACAAAAGATGTGTTAGTAGCTAATTGTTTGAAGTTGTGTTATTTAGAATTACTACAGTGAATCCTTTTCATTTAAGAATGCTTAATTCCTATTAAATATTATTAAATTTTTATTATCTTTATAAATATTTAATAACTGTTAATAGAAATGAAAACTATCAAAAATAGCACGCACTTTCTGTGAATACCTACGTACATTTAAGCAGGGTTGTGGAGTCTGAATCGGAGTCGGAAGGAGTTTTGGGTGGAGTCGAAGTCGGTAAAAATGTACCGACTCCGACCTCGATATAAAATCTGAAATACACACTAGGTACAGTAACCATTAGACTTACACTTAAATATAGGTTACAAGTCTAAAGAGTAGCCTGATGATTCACGTGGTTGTGACGAAATCTGATACCATTTACCATTTTAGTAGGTTCACCATTATTAATACATATTGAGCTCTTATGAAGAAGTCGAAGATTTAAAAATTGAGGAGTCGGAGGTTTTGTGTACCAACTCCACAGCCCTGCCTTTAAGACTTTCTCTGTAGCTAGCGTTACCATGGTTGCCGTCGATAGTAAGAGATAATAGCAATCCACAATAATCGACACTGTTCAATAGTAATCGATATTAATGAGCCTTCTTTATGTAAGCCGCATGAACACTTGACGTTACGTATGACCAATCAATTTAACAAAATGCATGCCGATATACGGATAATAAAGTTTGCAAATAAACATAACAGACCCTACTGATCGCAGTGACATTCTGTAATATAAGCACAACTGTGAACAGAAACAAAAAGTGCGGCCACAGCGAACTAAATCGTATGATCATCTGAGAAGGATGCACGATGCTAAGAACAGAACGTGCTTCAATGTGACTTTATATGTACAGTTCCTACCTTATTAAACCCTAATATCAAATACTGTATCTCGCTGCCGTTGGCGAGGATTGACTGCACCGATCTGTATCGTCGACTCCCCTTCAGTCGCTTTTAATGCAATTAAAAGGCTATCAAGTGCAGACGAAATAGCACTTACAGTGTACACAACTGGGTACATCCTGTTGACAAACGAGGGGGAACAACAGATCCATCCATGATTATCCTTTACGAACGTTTCCATTGTTGAGAAAAACTCCACTACAGTGTGACTCAGTAAGTCTTGCAACAATACAAGAACGACCAAAAAGTGTTCAGTTACATCCAACGAAAAACAACGGAGTTTACAGTCTCCGCGTCTGGGTAAATGGTTTTTCGTCATGCAGGCACGCAAACCTCCTGACACGGCAGCACATGCCCAGTGATTTTAAAATTCCAGTAACCGTTAAACATTTAAAGCGGTTTAGTGCTCTAATGCACTATTCCTGAGTGGTCAGTGAAGAACTACATGAAATAAGTACCTATGTGCATTTCCATATGTTATCAATGTTCTTTACAAATGAGTACATTTTGGACATTAAACTTGTGTTCTTAAAACATTTCTACATACATCTTACGTTCTTAATGTTCACATTGAAGCAAATAAATAAATAAATAAATAAATAAATAAATAAATAAATAGAGTGTACACTCAAAATATTCTGGTTAACCAAGTAAAATAAAAGTGGAGAATAAGCGTAAAATAATCTCGGACGTCACGTCACTATTTTGTTTTGACGTGACGCGTTCGTGACGCACTGAAGTTCAGTTCACTGCTACGTACGGGGCATCGGTCCGCGGCATTTCTGAATCTTGCAGGAAGGATGGTTTAAGTACGGTTCTGTCAAATTTCAGTAAAAGCGGAAAGATTACCTTAGAAACCGAATTTGTGACAAAGTCTCTATTTTATCTTAATTCATCTCTCGTTCGGAATTCAACAGGCGAGTAAATGTGTTCTGAACGCATGTAACACTGTTCTTTTTCTCCGAACGTTTGGAGCTGAATCCTTTTGGCGCCAAAACACAATGAAACTCAAACTTCCGGGTATATAGTTCATAAACAAACACTAACTCTTAAGTTTTAATTTAATTTCGTTCTGAATCGTGTTTTATGGCATCACTGCTTACAAATTCTATAAATCGCGAAACTCCTCACTGTGCAAAATATTTCAAGGAGACTGACACAATAAATGCAGCTCATTTGGGACTGATTGTGGACAAAGTGGCACTGGGACAAGTTATTCTCCGAGCACTGCGGTTTTCTCTTGTTGACATAATTCCATCGATGCTCCATACTCATGCTTCATCTGCTGTCGTCGCCACACAGTCTCATTAACTAACAGTGTCGTTAAACAACACATCAAAAGAATGCTTAGTATATGCATGTCACACACGTCGATACACTGAGCACTTTTCCAACCTTTCTTATCGAAAGAATCACCCATAGTGTGCTGTTACTTCCCGGTTGGCATTGGCTGAAAGGTAACCGATGAAACAGCGACAAACGGAAGAGTTCTTGAACACTGCCTTACGCCACCACAAACCAACAGGGTACGAACTAGTATCCGCTACACGGAAGACCAAATGGGCTCTCCTTCCGTCTGCGGCCGGAAATATCTGGTCGGGGGAGGCATATATTTTTACTAAGTCACACACCTTGTTTACCCACTACACATTCCTCCCCATCTGACAGTGTTGATACATGGGAAAGAGGAAATTTACTACAGATACAACAAAAGAAAGTGGCTAATACGGGTGATGTATCCTCAGATGTGCACAGAAAGGTCGAACTGAAGTTAAAAAGTTGACAATATCGGCATTCAGTTAATTCTGCAATATGACTACGTCATTCCAAAACGTTTAACCACGAAGTTAGATACCAACCAGAAACCTAGAGTATATTTAAAAAACATGGGACATCTGACCTCCCAAATCCCGACCAAATAAAACCTGCACACTAAAAATATTGGACAAGTTTCTTCTAACAAGGTTAATAAAGACCAAATACAAACACAACAATTAGGCAAGATATCAAGTACATAATGCACTGACACAAGTGTATCTCTAGACATGGCACAGACATGTTGCCACTTGCGAAATCTGGGAAGAAAGAGCAACTTTCATGGCGAATAATGATTAAGACAGCCCAGGAGGTTGTACAAATTCAACTAGTTACAAACCAAGAGCATTTCTAATACCTGCAACACTGACTACTCGTACAACGTTTGTCGCATTCTCTAAGAAATCAAGAATACAGACTGGTACATCACACAAAACCTCTACACCGCAAGGTAGAAGAGGATCGGACTGAGTGAAGGTACAAAGCTGGCAGGGTACAACAAATCAAATGCTGTCTATATACTCACACATTCGAGTGCATTAACAATGGGCCAACAGAAATTTGACTCGCTACGGGCTGGACGGTCCGGGGATCGAATCCCAGTGGGGGCGACATTTTCCGCACCCGTCCAGATGCTGGGTCTCTGCCGGGGCAAGCGGTCGGGGCACGGCGTTGACCACCCAACCCAATCTAGCGCCGAGGTTAAAGAAAGAGCACAGCTATACCTCTACACCCCTTCTGGGCCTTAATGGCCAGTGCTATGGAGAAATTTATCTTTTAACTTTAACATAAGTGAGGACTACCCAATTCCTGGGAAAGATTTTTAGGCCCCCCCCCCCACCACAAGAAGGAATGCAACTTGGAATGGAATAAATTAGAAAAACGGGTTAAGTTTACAGGTACGATATAATACACGAGGATTTAACTCACGCTTATGTAGGCAATACCATCGTTCGTATCCCATAATTTATGAGCACTGCCCTACTAATTGCAGACACGTCTGGAAATTAGTCCACGCAATGCACTCATATAGCAATTTTATGTTCACAAACCAATTCTGTTGTCCATATCACGGATTAAGCCCTTAAACAGTCTTGTCGGATAGGTTCGGCGTTCTACAGAGTGCAAAGATGAAGAAAAAAGAGGCTAACCGATGGAACTGCGGCAGGCTTCAGCGTTATTCTAACAAACAACAAGCCGATGGAGTTCCAGCACCTTCTGCTATCTGGATAAGTTGTGTTTATATTGCGTTTGGGCTATAGGTCTGTCGGTTCCGCTAACGCTTCGATCACCGCGGCCCGACTTGATGAACACGTGATCGATTCTTCCGCCTGTGCGATGCAACGATACGCGGAAGGATCTAAAACGGTTTCACCGTGTTACGCAAGTAAAACACTGAACGTTACGTAATTAACCCTTTAAAGACGAAGCTCATCTGCTTTATATAAGCACTGAGTGCGTACCGCGCTGTAAACACTCCCCACTTCGATTATAAAAACCAGTCTCTTACTGTTTTATAAGGCAAAAAGTCGCTGTTTGTTCTGAGATCCGTACAAAACACATAAACGCAATGTGGGCACCACGTAGAATTTTTTAATGTTAAACCTGGTGGTACGTAAAGTTACCGCTAGGCTTTAAAAGGTTAAAAGCGCATTAGCGTGACAAATCAGGAAATTTAACATAAGGTACCAACTACTGTGCGATCACTCTCTTTTGTTCACTTATCTCGAAAATTGTAGGATTTACGGGTAAAGGGGAACGAAAGCAAAACGTGACTTAACATTTCTCTACAACTTCTGTTCGAAACATATTACCCCTTCACAGCGAGTTACGCTCATGATTCTCGCAGAAACACGTTCCGATCTTCATGTCACGTGCCTATTCTTGTAATAAAATTTTAACCAAACCTGATACCGGTACACACTTCATAGTAAAATTACCCTATATAGTGGCTATTAGTACCGCCCTCACAACTTTAACAGATTTTACTAGTTACAGTGTCACATTAAAAATGGCAACATGTTTCAACCATATCGGTCATCAACAGGCCATCACTTTTATAAAAATGATGAGTATGACCGATATGGCTGAAAGGTGTGACACTGTAACTAGTAAAACCTAATAAAGCTGTGGGGACAGTAATGAAAACCATTATACTGTTAACTACTTACATCGGGATGCATAACGTAAAATTAAAATTATCCTGTATCATATTTCATGACGACCAATCTAGCGGTTCTTGTACTGTTACATACAAACAGAAGGAAGAAAAGACAAACACGGTGAAGTTAATATCCAAGTATATTCTTGCAACCTTTCGTTGTGAAAGGGCCAAACTGCCAAGGAAGAATTAATCAGGTTTGGTCTCTCTGACCACCGCAGGCCTGGCATTTAAAGCAACCTTGGCTCTCGCAATCGCTGGTTTAAAACGCATATAGCGAAAGGACTCACTATCGATCCTCACCCTCGACTTATATGTACAGTCTCCTAAGTCTGCTGGTTCTACACCGGCTTGCCTCAGTGCACATGAAAATACTGTCAGCTGATAAATTTTAAGTAATCACCGGGAGTTAAAACCGCAGCAAATCTAAGAAAAATAACTACAGAAACTGTGTTTTGATATCCACAAAATAAATTCAGCAAATACCACGCGTAATTAAGCCAAAAATTCAGCAAAATGTTACAGTTCTCAAGAATATAAAATTACATCTTTGGCAAGCAGTCTTCAGTTTTCCTTTCATGTGAAAGCGTGTATCCTTCCATGCATCATAGGCCCAATTGCTGTCTTCAATGCTTCACTGGGTAGGCAATTTAAAAAACCGTACTCATCTGTACCTGATAGGAAAGGCAACCAACGTCCAGAGTTCCAGAACGTGAACTGCACGCACCAGTAACCTTACTGTATTTCCCACGAGAAGAAACAGTCACCTTATTTACTCGTCAGTAAGCATTCAACCAGTAACAAAGTAACTGTAACAGCCCATCCGAAAACACTGTATGAATCAAACGACAGTTTTCAACAAAAGTTACGGGCAATGAAAAGGTAACAGCTTCCTACGTGCTTAGGACCGCCACCACCAAAACATTCTAACAGCTGCCTTCTTTACACACGCTACATCTTCATATCTTCCATGGCTGCATGTCCCTCATGGAACAGACTCCGACCCCCTTTCAACTGGACTGGTGGCTAGATGGGCCCCAGTCTGTTTGGATCTTGTGGCAAAAACAAAGGAAAAAAAAGGGGGGGAGGGCAGTCTTCCCTACACACAGCATAAAGACATACAAGACGAGTAAATGTACAGTTCCAGTAATTCTTAACCTCGGCAGTAGATAGACGTGAGTGGGCAACGTCACGCCCCGGCCGCTTTACCCCCGGAGAAACATCTGTTGGTACACACTGAACAGAAGGCTGGGCAAGCACCAGAAACGGTCCGGACGTTTTGGACAAAAGAGAAACTCCTTGCCGCTGCCGGAATTCGAAACCCGGACAGTCCAACCTGTAGCCTTTTCACAAACTGTGCGTACTGACTACGCTATACGCGCTCCTTCTCGATCTTGTGGTGAAAACAAACCCCATGCTCTTGCTAGGAATGAAATCCAAGTTGTCCAAACTGACCTGTTCCAGATAATATTTCAGTGAATGAGAAATAATGATCTGGGTAACTAGAGGTCATTTAACCAGAAAACTACACTATATGGCCATATTAACGCAGACTACTTCGAATGTTACACACAGGTACTCGAGTCTTTACGTCCATCTAAAATACATATAAATGTGTCATTATACAGTATGACGCTACATGCACATTTAATTGTAGGTCTCGAAGCTTATTTGAATTCCATACTATATGTCTGTACATGAAGCACGTTTATTAAAATATAGTATTATGCAAGATGTTATAGAGGCTATGCTGTATATATGTGTATACATGTGTGTATGTGTGCCTCCACTACATGTTCATTAAGAATTGTATATACATCAGTCACTCCATTAACATGAAGTAACTGAGGAAAATAAAAAAAATCAACTACAGGTATTCAAGTCTTCTAGCGTACAATGCCATGTTGACTTGTGCATAGTTACCACTAACATCATATGTCAGAACACTTGAATTCTGATCAACAGCTCCATCAGAACATCAATCTCGGGTTAAGATAAGCGGTTCCAAAACAGGACACAAGCCAGATACCCACTAAATTGGTTCCGAGACAGGCTACAAGCCAGGTACCTACTGAATCGGTCCCAAGGCAGAATACAAGCCAGGTACCTACTAAATTGGTTCCAATACAGGCTACAAGTCAGGTACCTACTGAGCTGGTTCAAAGACAAACTACAAGCCAAGTGCCTAGCAAACTTCAGCCAGATCTGTTTCTCTTGCGGTAAACCATAAAGTTTCCAAAAATCGTTGATTCATATAACACTGGTCCACTATCACTTACCTGGCACATTTACTACTTACACA
Source organism: Coptotermes formosanus (assembly GCA_013340265.1). Lineage (NCBI taxonomy): Eukaryota > Metazoa > Arthropoda > Insecta > Blattodea > Rhinotermitidae > Coptotermes > Coptotermes formosanus. The sequence goes on along the minus strand of BLKM01009851.1, from coordinate 179,276 downwards.
AATGATTCAAGCAAAACCGTAGTTTTATACATTTCACTGTCCTTAACCGTACGCATCACATACCAAAACGACCCAAGTTAATATCAACTGCAGACTGTATTAAGTTGATACGGTACTGGCACAAAGCACTGAACACTAAAATTCGGCTGCCCACTGCGTTTATTGCATTGCATGGCTTATGTAGTTCTTTGTGTAGTATTATGTTGACAAGGTACTGCCACAAAGCAATAAAACAATAAAATTCGGCAGTCCAGTACCTTTACTGCATGCGCATGACCTGGATGTTCCTACCCTTTCCTCTTGCTCACATACAATGACTGCATATTTTCCTGGCATCATTCACTTTTTCCCACTGGAAATTACCTCCCACAACAATAAATAACCAACCTATATCAAACTGAAAATAAATTTCATATAATTTAATAAAGCACAATGCTTAGAGGAATCTACCTTGCACTCAGGACACAAGCAATTCAGATTTCCACCAAGAACATGAATTTTCGTTTCTTTATTACAGTAATCCCCCGATATACATCGTCTCGTCTTACGTCGTGCCGCACTTACGTCGTATGACCCCCGAGACCCAATATATTAAGCCCTGTGAGCAAATTCGTAAGTACGATGATCTTGTTGAAATTAGGAAGCAAAGCGCCGTTGAACAAGCTGAAGAAAGTGACCCTGAATCTAAGGTGAGGACCATGACAGTTTTGAAGTTGACTGACGGGCTTGGACTCACTGAAGTTGGCATCTAGGTGTCTGAGGACACTGATACGAACGAAAAATTAACAGCAGCAACTAGGCAATTAATTATGAGGATGCTTGCTTGTTATCTGGAGATTCTGCTGGAGAAGAAGAGATCTTTATCTCGCCAGACTTCAGTGCTTGATTTAAGTCATCTTCAAGGACTCATGCACTGCCACTAAAGAGGACAATCCAGATGATCCGCCTGCAGCTCATGAGGCAGTGCAAGTGCGTGTTTATCAGATGTTCGTACTTTGTGTACATTTTTTGTAAGCATAACTATATCTTTCTTCTTGGCCAAAACGTATTGTCTGGAGCCACCCTCCTCATTTTAACATCGTGTTTATGAGAAAGTCTGTCTCGATTTACGTCGTCTTGACTAAGTCGCCGGTCTCGGAATCAATTACAACGTAACTTCGACGGATGACTCTACTATGTTTAAAAAAACTCACCACCGAATCCTGTCCTGAACCAGTTTAATCTACTCAGTCTTTACATAATATTACCATTTAAGCTTTGGTCTCCCACGCGGTTTCTACCTCTGTTTTTTACGAATCAAAATGCATTTACTCCTTTGTATTATACGTCTCACCAATCCCATACTCCTTGATTTAAGAACTCTAGCAATAATGGGTGAAAAGTACAAATATGATGTCCTTCATCATGTAATTTTCTCCATACTTGTACTTTACAATTCTGTAATCTTTGTGTTATATAAATTCAGTATGAAAGCAACTCCATAACCTGGGCATCATTTGGAAACTCCACACATATAACCATAAAGATGGTATCATGATTTCTTTACTAAAATTTTGCTCTCATCTTCCATATGAAACTTCCCTGAGTCCCCTTCAGCAGATGTTGGGAAGGCCATGACCACCTATTCTCCAGCCATGATGTCCATATTTCATCCTCAATGTAGTTGAGTCACTGTACAACTATGCCTTTCTGTCCATTTTTCTGACAGCATGGACCCCAGAAAACTGATGCTTCAAGCTAACGTCAAGCCAGAGAAATAGCCCAATTTGTACAGTAACAATTGAGCCAAAAGCCAGAGAAGGAAAAGAAAAAAAATACAACCATACAAATGACAGTGCAAGAACTAAAGCAAAGTTCAAAATCAAGCTCTGAACTAAATCAAGCAAATATGATTGTAAAAAAATGTGTAAGATATTAATAAAAACAAGGATCAGAATGAATTACTCTTTTATGAGTGACACCTGTAATTTTAAAATGTTGTGCTTCATTTCATGTTACACCCTTGCTGGATTCCCTGGTCACCTTGTCCTCTCCTAAGTTCCGAATTTCAGCACATAGTTCTTCTAACACAATTATTTCTCTGAACCAGCATTCCCAGTGTCCTTCAAATACCCACTGTATGCCAAACTAGAATACCAGTGCACCATTTTACATTGTATTGTCAGTGCAACAGATCTTACACAGTGGCAAAACTTCACTAAAATTGTGGATGTACCAAGACAAAACAAAAATCATTACTTTGAGCATTCAAGTGACCTCTACACTTTATATAACTGTTGAACACCATGCTCTGCAGCTTCCTTCTGAACAGCAGAGCAATATTATGTCACAACTATTTTCATACAAAACACTGGAAATTTACACACATGATGAAATTTGATCAACCTCCATTATGAGCAGGCCCATATTCCTAACATGGGAATTATCAAAAGTGTACACCCCACAACCATTAAAAACTAAGCTGTGACTGAAAATGTTTGATATATATACCGTTACTGATAATAAAAAGGAACATAACATGCTGTTCACTAATTCACAAACCAAACCTACACTCTATTCGTCTCCACCACAAGTAACATACACCCATTAACAGCATCTCAGATGACTTCAATGGCAAAAATTTGTATTCAGTGGATTAAACATGTCAGAAAATAATGTTTGTATGGTGCTATTCAAACAGTATAATTTGCAGGTTCAACAAAGCAGAAATGTTGTTCCTAGTATCATAAACGAAATCAGTGATGCTCAACATTTCACAACTTGTATCCCATCGGTCATCTTGCCAAAGAACCGCAGTTCCACAATTGTATAAACCAGACCTCTGTTTCCTTAAGAAGAGTAGTTTTACAATTAGGTACATTTTAATACTATGTCAAAAAATAACTGAATTTTCTGGAGACCTCACGACCCACCACACCGACTACCCAGTTACACCGTGGAAACAATGACACTGGAAACATGGTCATCCAAAAAAAAATCGAGGGGGCCAATACTCGTTTCTCTCACCTGATACATTTGCGACGGTGTTAACGATTGCGGTACCAGTCTTTCCAGTTCCATTGCCGGAGCTGGACAGAACTATTTTCTTATTAGTAACACGAATTACAGAGCCTCTCCTTCTAGGCCCATTGCCCACGTAATACATAATCATTTTAATACGAAGCCGACAAACCTACCTGACAGCCACTCGAACACTCGACTCTTCATCGCCGGTCGAAGACATCGTGCTCTTACAAATGTTCACTAATCCAAAACACGTCAATAATAAAATTTAAACATTTACAACTACCTGTCATTGGCACTTATTTGAACTTTCAAATACCGCCACTACAACCCACACTTTTAACATAACCATCACAGCCATTGAGTACTACGACAGTTCAGAAAATTTCATTTGAATGAACGAAATTGATAACACGCATAGTAGCCATAACTGCCACTGAAAATTCCCACAATTATGATAGTTTAGTGTTAATGAATGTAATTCCTAACTAGAAGAGTCTCCTTGTTGAAACACCACAAATAAGTTAATCATGTGCATACAGAAAAACCGACATAAATAAAGAGTATTAAAATGTTATTAACCACCGCTCTACATCAGTCAAGAGCCTTCTACAACTCACTCCGTCTAACCCCGGTGTTTCTACCGGGCACATTCACACCACCACACGCCAAGCGTCAGCAACAAACTGATTTTCATCCTTACGATCCGTGGTACTGGACTGAGTACCCCTGCCGGTAATAAAATCACCACGTATGTGTCATGTGCAGCCATCTCTGATCGAATACAAGCATTAACTTGCCGGTGGTAGTCCCTTGTTCCATGTCGATATTAACACCACATGCCGTCGTTACCACGACGGTATTTCAATCGGCAAGGAAACCAACCACCTTTCCATCACCCAACCTCCATATTCCACCCTTTCTCACTTTATTAGGGTGGGTACACACTTGTAACGTTTCCGCGTATCGTAACGCCGTAACGTTACAAGTGACTGACACGGTACGGAGTTACGAGCAAAACTTGCATCCCGTAACAGTACGGCGTAACAGTAACCACCACACGTAACACTGTGAGGTTTGCAGTTTGTTACAGGAGCCCAAGTGAGTGCGATGTCTTTGCAGCTAGCAGCAGCTGCGTACATTTACATACATTATGCTGAAAAAAAAAAAGAAAAAACAGCGGTGGTGGTGGCAAACACAACTGTTCTCAAGCAGGGAAGTGTACAGTGCTTCAAGTTTATGAGCAGACTTGAATTATCAGTCGGTCAGTGAGATATATAAAAATTTCACCAGAATGTCTCCTACTGAAGTTGCATATTTAATTAATTTTATATTTTCTTGTAGTGCAACAGATGCTTTGGGTCCCACATTATTTGCTTCTTCTTAGAGGCGTCTATAAATTCTACCACTCTTTCCTGAGTCCACTCCATTCCGAACACACAGCCACAAGAGCTGCACAAAAAGAACTGACCCATAAGACGGTGGTGTACTGCATACATGACACGGAGCACGTCCACACTTGCTCAAGCCGTAACTGTAACATCCCTTTGATGCGACCGGCAAATACTGACATCACACCCAACAAGCCAGTAACGTTACACCGTCACCAACTTTTGCTACATTACAGTGTCACCAGGCACATCCACACTGTCACGTTACAGTGTTACATTATGCGGTAAAATTACAAGTGTGTACCCATCCTTAGCTTCGAAGCAATCTATACTTAATAAAGCTTGACATTATAGAGGAAATTCTTCATCTGTTGCATCAAAGTCTTTGCATGTGAACAGACTTCCCCAGTTTCATCTCACTCTCATCCGTTACATGTAGAAAGATTCTCATGTCAGGGCCTGCAAAGAAATGGCACATACAGAATTTCAATGAGCTCTTCTAAAGAAAGTATAGGTACGAGGGTGTCATTCCCAAAAATCCAAACTCCCCTTGCTGAATTGTACCGGACTATGTGCACTGTATGACAAAAATTAATCACGACTAAGTACACCTAATAATGGGGAATCTTTACTGAGAAATATATTTTAATCACAAACATTTGTATTCACATTTGTTACTTTCACATATATATCTCTACACATTCGCATACATTCTGTGAATCCAAAAGGTGGTCAGTATTACCATAGGATACATAACATACATCATGCTTTACACTCTTGAAACTCTCAGCGTTTCTGCCTTCTTGGTAAACAATGCTGGACACTGTTAGTCGTACATAACACACAGTGTGTTACATGAAGCTAATCACTTTTTTTTAACACAAGTCCAGGGACCACTACACTATGGCTTATTTTTAACCATTCTGTGCTGATGCCAACAGAAGTTACACACTCGCACGTAACGGATTCACATGCCATAAATGCAGACTACCTTAAATTGGAGGGACATGAGTTTTTTCAGTCTATTGAAGGAAATGCATTGGAGTTATTTTCATAATTTTTAGTTATTTTAACAAGTCAGTATAAAGCACTATCATCATCATCATCATCACCACCACCACCACCACCACCAGCACCACCACATGGTTTGGATGAATAAAATGAAACAAAATTGTTAATGACACAAGTGACCTGTAGGGAAGGGGGCAAATTTTATTTGTCCAGGGCACCAATTTTTCCAAGAACAACCCTACTTGGATGAATGTTCTACTTGGATCAGAAAAGGTATTTCTGCAGATGACAAGGATGCAGCAACTTGCTACACAACCTGACGGGGTGGAAGTCATTAACGGTTATAACCAGGAATTAAAACTGAAAATAATGAATTCACAAGGGTTAGTAATGAGGGTAGAAAAAGTTGTGGGGATGAAGGTAAAACTAAGACTGAGCCACACAGAACTGCATGTTTGTGAAAAGTACTCGCTAAAGACGTGTCATTCCCAAATGAATTGGTCGGATAGAACGAATCAGCAAGCAGACTGATAAAATCCTGGTCTCAGCTCTGTGAACCCATCGTTCACTTGGACCTGGATGGGTTTGCATCTTTCAGCTAGTCTGCTTTCACTAACCTGCATTGTTCACATACTATCTCGTTCACATGTCAGTATTCCCTTTTGTTCACGGATTCCACAGATCCGTCTTATTGACCAGTTCCCACTTAATCTATACAGTCTTTACTGTTCATATGCCAGTCTCATTCACAAATGGAGTATTAGTTAACCTTCAGGGGACAGGTTTAAATGCCAGTTATATCTTGTGATGGCCTGAGTTCTTCTGGCTTAGCGTGGACATTTAGACTGCTACCAAGCAAACACACAGACCAGCATATGGCATGCTGGGCTTTTCACCAGTACGTTTTAGAGACCAGCACATGGCCTCTTAGGACGATAGAGGTTAACAAAATTGAGTGGCACTGTGACTATTAATTATTCATTCATTCATTTATTTGTATTCATCAATCCACAATGGTACATGACCTTTGGATATGGAACTTGTCAATAGATTACAATAACATATTACATGGAATTTGTCTTGACATGGACTAAAGTATGTATAAAAGAATTAATAAATATATACTAAAATACAAAAATTTAAATACAAGGTTTTTATATATAATTTTGCACATGTCAACAACAATCATGTTGTTGAAATGTACATAAAATAACCAACTATATTTTTAATATGTAATGAATTTATTTATTGGGAAGCACCAAGATCATATTTAGTATCCCTATTAATATACTCTTCAACAGAGCAAAACGAGTTTTCTATAAGAAACTTTTTCAACTCATGCTTAAATTTATTAGTATTATGTGCTACTTTCTTGATATTGAGAGGTAAGGAGTTAAATAAGGTAGTACCTGAATAATAAACTCCTTTTTGAACTTTAGTTAAATTCACTGAAGGAACATGTAAATCCAAGTTGTGGCGGGTATTTATCTTATACAATTCAGCATTAAATGTAAATATATCCTTATGCTTTACGACAAACATAAGAGTTGAAAAGATATATTGAGAATATACAGTTAAAATTCTAAGTTTACTAAACATTGCCCGACAAGGATCCCTTGCTTTAGCTTTCATGATAATTCTTACAATTCTTTTCTGTGTTATGAAAATAGTTCTACTATATGACGAATTACCCCAGAATATGATACCATAATTTAATACTGAGTGAACATAAGAAAAATAAATCTGTTTTATAATTTTCAAAGATAAGACAGGTCTTAGGGAACGAATCATGTAGCCCAATGAGTTCAGCTTAGAATTTATCTGATCAATATGTTTGTTCCATGTTAATGAAGATTCTATTATAATACCTAAAAATTTAGTGGAGTTAGTTAAGTTGATTATGTGATCAGTAGATTCTATGATAACCGGAGATCGATAACTGATGTTTGAAGAAAACTGCATGAAGTTGGTCTTATCAAAATTTAATAGCATTATCTTTGAATGAAACCATTTTTGTGTTATTTCCAGAACTAATCTGACATCTTGGTTCATCTGCATTGAGTTAGAGTTTGATATTATAAAGCTAGTATCATCTGCAAAAAGAATTGGCAAAGCAATGTCTTTTACTAATTGAGGTAAATTATTTATATAAAATAAAAACAGCAGAGGTCCAAGAATTGACCCTTGGGGCACCCCATGCTTAACTAATTCCCAAGCTGAAATGTAATTTGAAGCATGTGAAGTTTTGATTGTTACTCTCTGGTACCGATCACTTAAATAAGATTTAATTAATTCACCGGTTCTGCCGGCGATGCCATAGTACTCTAATTTAGATACTAAAATGTCGTGGTTACAGTATCAAATGCCTTTGTTAAATCACAGAAGATACCACAAACTGAGGATTTATTATTAATATGTGATAGAATTTGATTTGTTAATTTAAATATAGCCAATTCAGTTGAGCTATTGTTTTTAAATCCATATTGATCCGTACCAATTATATTATTTTCTTTAGTGTGTTGAAGTAGTCTGTTATAAATGGCTTTTTCAAAGATTTTAGAGATAGATGTTAAAAGAGATACTGGTCTGTAAGCAGACAACTCAGTTTTATTACCTTTTTTAAACATCTGAGAAACTTGAGAAAATTTTAGGCGTGAAGGAAATGTACCTGTGGATAACATCTTATTACAAATATAAATCAATGGAGATGAAATAAATGGCATACTCAGTTTTACAATCCATCACGGTACTTCGTCATACCCATAAGAGTTTTCCCATTTCAAACTCTTATTTATTTCATAAATTTCTTTTTCAGTTACTGACTTCAAATGTATTGGTGCAAAAGGTTGCTGAAATGCATTGACTAGGTACTGCACATAAGAATGTTGACTGAAGTCACTATTGTCTTTTTTAATTATTTTAATGACTGATTCTTCAACAACATTAGAGAAATAATTATTAAAGGAATCTGCAAGAGTCTGAGGATTCTTGATTGGTTTTCCATCAATGTTCAGCATAAGCTCCTCATTACTATTAGCTCGTTTATTAGTTAAAGATTTAATAACATTCCAGGCCGTCTTTGTTTTATTTACTGATTGAGATATTAATTCATTGTAATGTAATTTCTTTGCTAATTGAATAGTGCTGGTTAAGATTTTACAATATTTTTTATAAACATTTTTCAAGAGAATGTTATTTGACGTCTTACAAAGTAGATATAGATCCTTTTTGTGTCTACATGAGGTTAATATACCTCTAGTGAGCCATCCTTTCGACTTATTTCTAACCAAAGATTTATGTAGAGGAAAACTGGAATAAAATATCCTTAAATAAGTATTCAAGAAATTATTAAATATTACATTTACATCATTATCACTAGTGGAATCAAAAATATTTTCCCAGTTTTCATAACTTAAGTTCAATTTAAATTCATTTATAGTGAAGTCATCATACTTCCTACAAGTTCTAGCCAATCCAAGTTTAGAAGGTTTATGTGAGAGGGTATGGAGTGTAAGCATTTGAGCGTCATGATCAGATAAACCATTATAGTATGGTTCAATAATAAAGTTTTCATTCTTACTTCTATCCAGAAATATGTTATCAATTGTTGATGCTGAATAAGTATTTATTCGAGTAGGAAAATTGACTATGCAGTCTAAGTTATACGTTGCTAAGAGTGAGATAATTTGGTATTTTTTGGTGCTGTCCATCATGAAATTTACATTCAAATCTCCACATATGACTAAATTAACTGGATTTAAAGATAATAGATTTAATATTTCTTCCAATTTTGTTATAAAAGTATCAAAATTTCCCAACGGGGATCTATATACTGATAAAACGCAAAGATGTAAGGAACTATGTACCAATCTTATTGCACATACTTCTATATCTTTTTCATTACAGTAACTATTTGAGTCCACATTTATAAATTGATACGATTTATGAAGAAATATACATACACCACCACATTTGGTGATATTCCTACAGTAATATGCACCCAAGTTATAATCATCAACAATTATATTCTGAATAACTTCCCTTGATAAATGATGCTCAGACAGACAAAGTACATGAGGAGCGTCTTTTCCCCAACTAATAACTAATTCATCAATTTTATTGCCCAAGCCTCTAATATTTTGAGTAAATATTTTGAGGTTAGATTCATTGCCTATACTAACTGATCTTGGTGTTACCATAAAAAATCATCAGTTTTTGTAATTGGAGCTCTTCTTAGCCTCTTTGACTTAGTTGGGATTACAGCATTAATTTCATTTGTGACTGTCCCATTATTCAGTGAATTAGCAGAATTGACACTGATCACTATCTCCTGTTGATCTTTGACAACCTGCTTATCAACTTCAATCTTCAGTGCATCCATAGGATTATCATTACCCACCGTCACTGTCTCATTATCTACAACCTTGCTTGACACCATTTGTTCATGTTCAACTTTCCACCCCAGGCTAATTGGAGCTGTTGCTTCTATTGTAGTTAATTTCCAAACTTCAGAGGCCAGTTGTTTAGAAACCAGACCTTTACCTCTTCTATTAAGGTGCATACCATGTTTTGTGAAGTACTCCCTATTATAGTTACACTTCAGTAAAGTGACATAATTAAACGAGTTAGCTACTTTCTTTAGTTTACAATTGAATACCTGAATTGCTCTATTCACACATGAATACTCAACCAAATCATATCTATGTGGGGCACAAAATATTATTATATTAGTATTACAGTTGTTCTGTATGAACTTTGTGATTTTCGATAATGCCACATTAGAATTATTCATATACACATCATTTGCACCTGCACTAAACACAATCACATCACGTTTATTCAAATTCACCAAGTCCATGGATGTACAGATTCGACTTCGTTCATTTTCATATGTGTTTATTTGCAGCACATTCCGATATCTTTCCACTACACACATTATGCACTCCATAGTTACAAGATTTTATCTTAATACTTTACATGTTGTTGGAAACGGATAGAAATCAAAACCAGATCACGCGTTATGAGTTTTCAATGTTTTACGGCTGGTATTTTTCAATTGAGTGTCGCGTTTTTAGGTTTTTATCCCACTAGTAAATGTGGTTTGTGTGCAGTTTACAGTTGTCAAAGACTGAAAGATGGCGGGCAAGATGAGGGAAATATAAATTTTCCCCGTTTTCCCTGCTCTTTTCACTTTGACATCAATTACGCCTACGCGATCGCAACTGTTACTGCATACGAACTGCAGATGTCGCTGGCGTATGTTTGCCATATGTCCGCCCCACATGCCGCCCTCGTTACACCTGGGCGTCATGCCATGTTATGATTAGACCGTGGACACAAACCATATAGTCCAGACCGTGGATCACGTATCTCACTCTAATCCGTGAGCACAATGCATACAGTCCGTGAGTTATATGCGCCGTGATAGATGATCTGTGGTGCCTTGGGACGTGGAACGTATGGAAGGAGAGTAGTGTGATGTTAGCATATGGTGTTGCGTGATTGTCGTTGTGTATGACAGATAATGAATTCGACGAAGGAATTGGAGTTGAGAATAAAAGAACTCGAGAAGCAACTGGAACTTGAAACAAAGAAACATGAATCTGTTCAACCTGTTCGGGCAAGAATTGCGCAAATGTCGTCGGAGGTTGTGGATTGTAATCCATATAGGTAAGGATAAAGTAATAACCACGTGAAATTTTTTGAGCCGCTTTGTAGCGCATGCTGCTGTTTTCTGTTGTCTGTGTGGTGTATCCCTTGAACTTTTGTATGTTAATCTCCTTTATGGCCGAAAAATAATAATAGAATACGGTCATCATCAATAAGTGAACTACTGTATTCGACCGGAGTACTGCCAGCTCTCCGAGAAGAGCGGATATGTATTAACGTAAATCGCTTTGTATATATTCTAACGTCAGTGCCACGAATCTTGAAAAAGTGTCTATATTCCACCCTCAGTTAGAACTAAACTAATGCAGCCAAACCTACCAGCTCGAACGTGTGGTACAAGTATTCAGTTTCATTGATTGTAATTGTGAGCGGTAGTACCAAAAGTGTCTGTCTCTGTAGTTCCCTCCTTACATCTGTACAGTGGTATGGTGATTGTATTCTAGACAATGGAGGATGGTTACTTTAATTCTGAAGATCATGAGCATTTGGAAATGGTGGCAGATTCCTTAATTACCTTCCATCATACACAAATATCTCCCCATTTTAGCTTTAACCATGAAAAAGAAGAGCTTGGTTTGGCATGTGTGCTATGGCATAAAATTGGGAAGGTTGTGGTAATAAATTTGTGAATTAAGTAACAGGTCTCTAGAGTAAAGTAGGGCTAGGTACTGGCAATGAAATCCCCACATAGAGTCATGGATTTTAATTTTCATCCATTTGTGTGTCATAACTGTTGAGATTAGCCAGAGTTGGCAGACTTTAACAAGGCTAGTGTATTGAAATGTGGAATGACTTGTATATTTGTTTAATTTTGTTCTTACAGTCGTTTGATGGCCCTGAAAAGAATGGGTGTTGTAGACAACTATGAGAAGATTCGAGATTTTACAGTGGCTGTAGTTGGAGTTGGTGGAGTTGGCAGTGTTACTGCAGAGATGTTGACTCGATGTGGTATAGGCAAGGTTAGTAACTGCTAGTCCAAGCATCTGGTGAAGTACTGGATGCAACTGCCTATTTGCTGAGCAGGATTTACCCTAAGTAAGGATGAGTTTTTGATACTGTACTATTAACTTCTGAAATGTGGTGAGCCAGTACAGGTTACTTTTTCCTTCAGTACATTGTTACAAGTATAGTGACATGCTACAGGCAGGGTGGTCCGGGTTTTGAGCACCAATGGGGGCAGAATTCCCCACACATATCAGACAGGCCCCACTGCACATCCAACCCCCTGTACAGTGGGTACCGGGCACCTTTCCTGGGGGTAGAGTGCCTGGGGCATGATGCTGACCACTCATCCCCTTGTAGCACAGGGGCTGAGTAAGGGTAGAGCTAATAATCTACATCCTACTGTAGCAGCATGGTAGAATGCATGTGATAGAACAGAAAATAAACTAATACTGAATTATTATATACATTGTAATATTTAATGCCAGTAATTACTGTGTACCGGTACTGTTTCAGAATTATATTTGTGCCCCAGTTATGTGCTTTTATACGCAAACCTGAGAGGATGGTGGCAGGATTGTTTCGAAGAGCCCAAGAAACAAAACCCATATTCCATGACAATGGAAGCACACACGTGCATGACTCTGAAATTCAGTGATGTAATTTACAGACTGTAACGTTTCGTGTGTGTTGCTGGTATGTAGTGGTCTGGTACCCTCAACAAGCAACACACTGCTGTGCTTTGAGATGCCATGGTTCACCAACTAAAAGTGTTGTGCGCACTGTGCAAGTGACTGGACGTAGGTAGTGAACATTATATCGGGCCTATCAAACATGTAGCCTGTGAGCCACATGTGGCCCATTCGCATTTTGATATTTCTGGAATTTTATTACTGTCTTTTCAGAACACAGTAGCAGCTGTTCCTTGCCCTTGGATTAATTGTCTTATCTTTAATTATTACAGTATGTAAATGATAATAAATGGTTAAATGTATTAATAGAGGAAACTGAAAATGGGTATTGCTCAGAAACAATGTGATATATAGTATAACTCCAATGGTCCGGGTGCTGGTTATCTGGATCGCAAATTATCTGCATCAGCTTGGCCCTTCAGGTCACTTTGTCGAGAATTCTACAAAACTAATTTGCCTTGAAATTGTCGGTTATTGGATTGAGTACAGTACTGTAGGGTGTTATGGCTGTCCAGAACTTTAAATCAGGCATGGTCAAAAGGTTTAGACGCAGATACGTACTGTAAATAGTAATAGCTGAAGGGGTTCCGAAATTAGACAAGGAATTCCCAAATTCCAAATGCATTAATGTTTTATTTGTACTTAAATAAATGTGTAGCCAAAAATAGCTGTTTATAGAAATTTTTTTCCACTCTAAACTGCCCATGTAGCCTTTTTTCAAAGAAAAATCCTGTTATCTGGATTTTCTGCTTATCTGGATGGCTCGTGGTCCCAGGTAATCCGGATAATTGGAGTTATACTGTATTTAAAGTGATGTGAGTCACACATGTATTTGGTATGCACTGTCATATATATTTGTATCTAGAAATGCCCACATTAAATGGTGACCTATATGTGATATGTATAAGTGTCCATAGCCCTTGGGATTCTAGTATAAGAAGGTTGTACTGTAGTTGGATATCATATAATAAAACATACTAGTTCAGTGAAAGTAATCGGGAGAATAATTAGAGATCACTTTCCTTTGTTGCAGCTAATATTGTTTGACTATGATAAAGTGGAACTTGCCAACATGAACAGGCTATTTTTCCAACCACACCAGGCAGGTTTATCAAAGGTGGAGGCTGCAGCAAGGACCCTTTCGTTTATCAACCCTGATGTCACAGTGGAAACATATAACTATAATATAACTACGTTAGAAAATTTCCAGGATTTCAGTAATAGACTCAGGTCAGTAATACTACCACAGGGAAATGACTTGACAACTTTTATAGTGTTACATTGTTCTGTGAGGAGCACAGAAACCAAGCGTGCAACACATTCCACATAAACTGTAACACTTGACCGTCAAATGACATTACACCTGCCTTACTGCACATTTGTAACTTACTTGGTTTAAGAGTATGATTAGACTCTTTTTAGCTTCCTGATAGTCCATTTTAGTGAAAGTGAAAAGTGATTAAACCATTAATTTATGAAAAACGTGTATCTTCTGTAATAGGTCAGCTGACTTGTTACAGTGTTTAATGTGATAGTTAAGCAATTTCTGCTTTGTATTCTATGGGATGTCCCAGATGATGGCCCAGCCTGGCTGAAACGTATAAGAGGAACATTAAACTCAAGTTTCTTTTGCATAACATATTTTTCACTGCATTAGTCTTATTGAGAAATTACAGTAGTTATCATATTTAATGAACTCTTATTTGTTCATCCTAAGCAGCATTTTAAATGCCCAGAGACTCTTGTGATCTCAGTAGATGCTAACACATTATTATGTTATCATTTAATGTCTGAAAATTGATGTTGGCAGCTATGGAAGCCTCTCAGGTGGACCTGTAGACTTGGTACTGAGCTGTGTAGACAACTTTGAGGCCCGCATGGCTATCAATTCAGCTTGCAATGAGTTAAATCTACCCTGGTTTGAGTCTGGTGTATCAGAGGATGCTGTTTCCGGACACATACAGTTCATCGTGCCTGGAGAAACTGCCTGTTTCGCTGTATGTAATTTATCTTATGAACGATGCAGGCAGGTCACATTCCACTCTTCACCGCATGCTTTTCTTTAATTTTCAGGTATGAGAGAGTGAAGTGACTAGTCTAAATGTAGGAACAGTCTTAATAATCCATTTGAGAATAGAACTTTCTTGCACCGTGTAAGATCTAAATGTGTTTTACAAAATCATATATATTAATTCATGGTGGACTCATAAAACTGACCGCAGATACAGTAGAAGTGTTTGAGATATTCTTTTCCCCACTATATGCATAAAAGCTCTGAATCCAACATATCTTGTCCATTTGGTACTGGGCACACTTTCATTTGAATTAAAGATAACCATTGTGTAGATCCGATCACTTGTCCCATCTGTTACTAAAGTCAATATTGGAGCTGATTTCAGACCTCAGTGACATGGTTTCTATGAATGGGGCTCACTTTTCCTTTAATTTGTTGTACATATGCATGGAACTATGCTTCAGAAGTGGTGAAACATCACTAATATGTAACAGGACTTTTTCTGTTATCACTGAACACAAGCAATACTCACAGTGTTTTGAAAGCAGTCTGCTTTCATCTCCTGGTGTTTGGATTAGTGTTCTCACCTGAATATGAAAGCAGACCATTTACCACTTTCAAAATGCTGTGAGTGTTGCTTGTGTTATTGATAATGGTGCAACCCCACCGCTGGGTGGGTTGCACTGTTGACCCTCAATATGAAGAGATATACTTCCGTGGATCTTAACTGGTTGTGGCACAGCCTGTGTGCATGATAACATGATATCACAGCGGCCAGTAATATGTACAGATATATTCTAACAGTCTTACGTATCACAATTCATAATGCTTACAGATCTGTACAACATCACTCACAATCATGATTACACACACATAGCCAAGTAAAGCACTGTATACATACACCACTCCAAGTGACAACTCATATTATGATGTCAACATAATTCAGAGAACCACAGTGTTTATGAGCGAAACCGTTATTACTGAAAAGACACATCTTGCTCAATCAACCAGCGTAATGCTAAGAGATTTACGAGGCTAACAACTTAATGAGGGACTGACAAATCTGAGAACTCACAAATATAAGATGTAACAAATATAAGAGATCACAAATATAAGAGGCTCCACACTTTGTATTTTTCCCCCAAAACTTGGGGTGCTGGTGAAACACAAATAACAAAAAACACAGAAACTCGCCAGCACCGCCAAGGACTATACACCCTAGCCATAGACTACATAACTGAAACGTAAAT
Organism: Coptotermes formosanus; assembly: GCA_013340265.1. Taxonomy (NCBI): domain Eukaryota; kingdom Metazoa; phylum Arthropoda; class Insecta; order Blattodea; family Rhinotermitidae; genus Coptotermes; species Coptotermes formosanus. The sequence continues at coordinate 163,303 of BLKM01009851.1, read as the reverse complement.
TTTGAAATACAACCAGCCAAGACACAATTTAGAAGAAGATGCTAGTCCAGATGCAGGTAGTAGAGTGAGAGTCCAGGGAAAGAGACGGACAGAGGAAAGCTCGGTACAACAAGTTCCACGTTGGACGTAGGGGTGGGAAACAGAAAGAAAAACCGGTAGATAAGGAAGAGGGGGCGGAAGTTTAGCTGACGTGGAGGTAACAAAAAAACTGTGCCGTGACACGGCACAATGGAAAATGTCCTGTTACATGTTAGTGATGTTTCACATGTTAAACCCTTATCAAAACAGTGTATGGTCCAGAAGTGGTATTCACCCTGATAGCAACTTGAAATTCACTTGTTCACACAATTAGGTCTAAAAATGTAATCACATCTCATTTCCAGTTACATGTCTTTACAGTATTCCACCCTGCCGAGAAAACGCAACAGGTGGCAGATACATACTGAAATGTATATGTACAGTATAAACACCGCCTGAAATTTTTTGTACTGATAGACTCATTTTATGGAAATCCACATGGAATATTCATTGGATTGTAATTCAGAGAGTAGTTGGGTTACGGATTGTACTAGAATATGAGGGGAATTCGGAAAGTAAAGATATGGTGGCCAGAAAAAATGTTGAAAGCATTTTATTTTGATAATGACTTACGGTACTTTGAAAACATACATTTATTTATTTTTCTACGTAGTCACCATGTTTCTCAATGCATTTCTTGAGTCTGGGGTTGAGTTTCTTGATGCCTGTGTTGTAAAACTCTGCTGCCTGTTCATTTAGCCGCCTCAGCACCTCATCTTTGACCTCATTATCGTCATGAAATTTCTTCGCTGTGATATGTTCCGTCAACTTCCCAAACAAGTGATAATCACGTGGTGCGAGATCGGGGCTTTGGGAGGGATGGCCCAAAACATCCCACTTAAAGGTCTGTAACAACTCCTGTGTGACGTGACTGTGTGCGGTCTCGCATTATCATGCAGTAGGCAGACTCCTCGTGTCAGCATTCCTGCCATTTGTTTTGAACTGCTCAACATATCCTTTTCAGGGTCTCACAGTATGCAGCAGCATTTATGGTGTCTCCTCGAGGCAGGAAATTGACGAGAAGAGGTCCCTTCCTGTCCCAAAAGACAGTTGCCAGATTTTGCTTGTTGACATTGATGTTCTGAATTTTTTCACTGATAGAGAATGGGTGTGGCACCATTGTGTTGATTGCTGCTTAGTCTCAGTTGTATGGTGGAACACCCACGTTTCATCTCCTGTCTCTATGCAGTCCAGACATTCGTCACCTTGTTCCTAATAGCGCGCGAGAAATGACTGCGTTGAGGAAACGAATAACCGAACGAACCTCGCCCTTGGCAGGGTTAGGAATCAACACCACCATTTTAAATATGCACTGCACAGGATGCGATACTGTGACTGTGTTCACTGACCTCTGGACGGTGAGGTGGACCCTAGGTGCCACTTCAGGATAGCCAAAGGCAAAAAACAATTTCCCTCCCCTTTTCTACCGGCCTTGTGTCTTTACTTTCCGAACATCCTTCGTAGAAATTGGACACATGATCATTAAAGCAGCACATTCAGTTCATGTTTTAAGGCATTAAAATGCCTGCTGTTTCATATCAATGCATGAAATTCCTGAATTTGGTCCTCCGCTAATTTGTAACTGTAATAACTACAGCAAAGTTTATCATAAGACTCTGCATAAATGACTGAAATAAATTTTAAAACAAAGTCATAATTTCATTACCAGACTTTGTGATGCTGTCTGAAGATCCGTTGGAAAGCTAGTGTTTAAATAAGTAACGTTTTGCTCACAGAATCAGCAACTCTACCATGAGATGGAAACCTTGCAAATTACTGTATGAACATCTTCAAAGGTTTAAGACATTCCAAAATCTTTTATGTTTATGATAAATTGTATATAATTGCATTTCATTGATACAGTTTATTCTTCCGTGATTATTTTCTGCTAGTACTTTTTCATGCATGAAACACCCTTGTTTTCTTGTGTATACAAAGTTTTGTATTTTTAACATCAGTAATGACCATGATTAAATTAGGAGGTACTGTACAACACTGTCATTTAATTTCGCGTACCCATGAAACCCATTAGGCCAATTAAAATGTTTTTCAGTTTATATCCTGTAGTAAAATCCTTACAGGTAAACATGTATTTGATGCATTTCGTTTTCAGAATGCCGTGATATAATAACATGCTTTGTCACTGTAATATTTCAGCTGAGCTTTAGACAGTCGAGGAAAACCAAGAAGGAGTAGAACTGAATGGAACACTTAACACCTGGTCTTTGCTGCTGATGTTAATCTATTGGGCACCCACACAAAATGTCTGAAAGTAAATAAGAGAAAGCTAAATATGTGTTTGCGTCTCATCGCCAAAATGCAGGACAGATGTTTTGTACAATGAGCCTTTTTTGAGAAACTGGATAAGTGCAGTTGTGCTTCTTGTAAAGTTTGGGTTACAAATGGAATGCACCAAAATTTAAAAGACTAAATTTTAGATATGCTTGTAATTATTATTTTTAAAACTTTCCTTTGTCTTGGTTTTCAGTGTGCTCCACCTTTGGTTGTAGCATCCAGTATTGATGAGAAAACTCTGAAGAGGGACGGTGTATGTGCAGCAAGCCTCCCAACTACAATGGCTGTTATAGCAGGGTTCCTTGTGCAGAACACACTAAAGTAAGTAGAAACAGAGGAGGAAGAAAGATGTACTCCATATTTGAGTACATCTTTTTCCAAATGCATTCTTCAAGACTCCCACATTTTTGCATATACAGATTCACGGTTGCAAATGTGTTTGAAATAAGTTCAAATGGAAGTTTGACTGAATGAGATATTTTATGGCATGTACTAATTTTTTGTACATTGAGTTTTTATGGGAAAAATTCAATGTGACCTTCATGTGAAATAGCTGTTCTGTGAACCAAAATTAAACTTGCTTGAAAGTTTTTAGTGTGAACAAAATTTCACTGTACACTGTCTGTGGTTTGGAAACAGAGGATGTACATAGATGACCAATACTTCACTATATATAAAAAACACACAATTTTATTACATGATCAAACTTTTGTTTTTGACTGTGAAACAACAGTTCCAAATGTTTGGAAACAAAGTGCTTACGAACATATTTGTACCTAGGGGAGATGAAGTGAAAGGGGGGAATGGAAAGGTACTGCATAAAAAAAGTTCAGGTAAGTTTCGAATCTTTTATGAGAAACAAAGGCACTGTCAGTCTATACAATTATTTGTTATGTGATTCTTTTAGCACAATCACTGACTGTGGTGGAGACAGCCTCTTTGTAAAATGTTGGAGTTCTGCTCAGTTTTGACATGACTGAGAACAGAGAATAATTTTAGGGTATACAGTTCATGATTTGTACAGAACACCTAGTATTGTTGAGACAAAGAACTGAAATTAACAACAGGCTGCAGTTCCTATGTCAAAACCAGAAGAATTGAAAAGCTTCTTGGAAAGTGGCCACTTAGTTTACTAAGAAGGAGATGGAAGTATTCCTGTTTGATTATTAGAGGGATTTGTTTTTATTACCAAACTGCTTGCTGTAGAGGGCTATGGCATTGTTGCTGCATGGTGATTCGTGCTTCCAAACACTCTGCATTGTTGCCCTGCAATAAAAAATACTCTCTGTAGATTCAGAAATAAAATTTAGATTATTTTAGTGCTCTGCATTATTCACAAAGGTCTACTAATATGGATAACTGGAATTTCATCGAATATAAAACTGACAGTATAAGAGGCTTAAATTCTTCATGATGGTTCCTTCCTGTCCTATTTACACACACACACACACACACACACACTTGCATGCATGTGGGGCTGTATTCTTAGTTTTCCAAGTTTAACTGTATCTGTTGCTGTCAAAAAAACTGAAGCTCATGCACAGTACAGATCTTTTTACATGTTAATTCAACAAACATTTCTGACTCTATATTCTTATAAATTTTTGTTTATAGGTATCTACTAGGGTTTGGTCAGGTGTCTTATTACTTAGGATACAGTGCTTTGACTGACTTCTTTCCAACAATGCATCTGCGGCCAAACCCGGCTTGTGGTGATAATTTCTGTCAGCAGCGGCAGGCTGATATTAAAGCTCAGCCTCCAAAAGAACAGGACTCTGTAAAGGATAGCAGTTTGGATGATAAGAAAGTTACTCATGAAGATAATGAATGGGGTATGTGGAGTTACAATTAATTATATATCATATATAAGCATGCATTACATCAGCAGTGCAGCGGTCACTGTCTCCTGCTTTTGAGGTAGAGAGATGTAATAGATTTACAAACAGGCAGCCACAGTGAAATTCTAAGATAACAAAAGCCCTAGCAAATAGATTAAACGTAAAGTTCCCCTGACTTCTAAGCACCATTCCATGAGGGCATAGGCAGCATGGAGATCAAGCTCTGTACATTTCAATTACTAGATACATGCGAACAGTCATTTTCACATACTGGCTGCTCTAATGGGAAAAGATCTCCCATTAGTAATTGTACAGGAGGCTGGACATGATGGCTGTAAGAAATCCTGCTGTGGCAGAAGATGGATTCTGGTTGTACAGTTCATGGCCAGTGAACCTGCTGATGAATGTGTCCTGCTTCCAGCAAGTAGAAATGTTAAACATTATGCTTTATGCTGTTTGCTGTTGTGCGAGATTTTAGGCTTCCATCATGGTGCAGTCAAGGTCTTTGCTGTTTTGGGATATTATGCAGTGCTGGTTGGTAGTTACTTTACTGCCAACCAGTGCTGCATTCTGTTGTTATGATAGTTAAGCCATGAAGAAATGGCCTGGACATACAGCATATAGGTGATGTTAAAGTACATATGAAGTGCTAAGTGTGTAACTGAATAGAATCCAAGTGTTTACCTGAGGAAAGCAAATGTTCAGCTTAGTGATGCTGAGATGTGCCAACAGTGAGAAGTCGAATTTCACTAACTGAAGAAGACATTTAATATGTATGAATTATGGCAACCACGTATACAGCTGCTTCAGTTCTCATGAAGATTATAAGACGTATTTGAATACCCTGTGTTCACATAGGCCTCCTTTTACCTTAAAGTGTATTTAGCAACAAAATGATAGATTGATTGAAATATGTATACATAAATTTCATTGGTCTTCCCAGTACCACTACAAAATAAGACCAAAATACATTAGTCATGATTTAAAATTCCACTTGGAGATGATAATCTTTATTGCAGTATACAGAATGCAAATAGGGGTATGTTTTAACATTGTCTGTCAAGCGTTATAAATTTCTTCATTGATGTGGTCAACATCGTGACTGCTTTATTAATGTAAATCTCTCAAGATGTCGTCACTTAATGAGGCTGTGCTTGTAAACTGGCCTGGATAAGAAATGATGCTATCGCTTAAATGTGCAGTAGTTAAATTGGTGTTCATTATAATAAACCTCTAAATTCTCTTTTGCTAAATAATTGTATTCTTATTCTTAGAGTAAAATACGGCTTTCTGCAGAATTAACGTAACATAACAAACGTCTTCTGTATTACTACTTTCAATTTACTTTTAATTTCCACACATCATTCTCTCGTTACATTAGAGAATTGTAATGTCAGTTGTGAATGACTAGTAGAGTAGGATTATTTCTATAATAGCCCTTTCAGGCAATGTTAACGAGCCTGGGTTGGTATCATGCGAGTAAACTTTGGTAAGATCATGTGCACATAGCTTAGAACTTACATAGGTTGTGTAATCACATGACTGGGGTAGGAGGGAAGGGGCTTTCTGTTAACGTCACACTACAAGACTGAATCTAAACAACCGGTATCCCACGTACTCTTGCTACAGTGAGAACTGTGATTGGTCATTTTGTTCTGTATAATTCTTACATATTTGCCTTAATATTAAGCCATACACAACACTGAGCAAAGCTGATCTCCTCCACTCGTTCAGCATGCTCAGCACTGTACCCTTATTGAAGATGCCAGTGAGGCTCACATTGAAGGTCGTCATGCAGAATGAAAGGGACATTTTGAATGTGAGTGACTTGTACTATTAAAACACTCTCTGCACTATCTGAGCTGTCTTCTTTTGTTAATGTGCCTGTACAGGTATCTGTCTGGTAGACGAGACAGATCCCCAGGAGCTGCAGGCAGCCGAGAACTTGGGTGAAGGACTGGTGTCAGGTGTGAAGGCAGCATACAGTATTCCAGCTCCAGCTGCTTCAGAAACAAGGACAAATGAAGTTGACACATCAGGGGTCAGCCTGGATGATCTGATGGCACAGATGAAGGCAATGTGAAATGTGTGTTATCAAGTACACATGTCGAGTAAACTAATTTCCTGGAGAATGGAACTGTACTAAAGTACAACTTTCAACATTCCTTTGTAAAATGTTTTATAAGGTTTACTCACATTAAAATGTGGCAGGATGTATACTGTGAGATTTTTCTATTTGTGTATGATAGCAGTACTCCAGTTGCATTAAAGCATTTATCTCGTTGATGTCCTGTTCTGGTACACAATTTTAAAACTACAGTAATCTGCCCTTACAAGAGCAATCCGGTTATGAATTTTTGCTTATATGATGTGCCCCCTCTTGCAAACTGACCATGGTTCATAGGACCTCTTGACTGTCATCAGCTGCTGAATCATGTCATATGCACAGATCGTGATCTCAGTGACCCCACAAACCCGCGTCAGATAATAAATATAGGGCTTAAATTCTTGATTTTACAAAACACATGCTTGCAACAAGCATGAAGAGATGAATGCATATCACTTCTTTAATGGGACTTTTATTGACAGAGGAAGATCTAGCCAAGCAATGCTGGACAGAAAATACAGTATTAGTCACCAACTAATTTATATCTGTTAACCCTTTCACTCCGCAATTAAATCCCCCCGCGCAGAACCGCCAGCCGAGGTTTTTCTATGGGCATTTAATTTCTAACGCCTGCTCTTAGATAAAAAAGCATATCTCATAGACTTTTCGTTCAAATTTAATGAAAAAAAATTTTGCAGTGTGTTTATGAATTGGTGAATTCGGGAAAAAATATTCATGAATTTTTACAATAAATTTAGTCCTGCAAATTTCATGCATTATATAAAATGTGGGGTAAATATTTTATTATTCACATAATTCTGGTTGCTGCACAAGATCCGTGGCACCTTTGATCACTCTTCTATCATCACACACGTACACATACGCCCACACTATTTACACAAATTAGTTTTCGTGTCATAGTCCGCGAAACAAGGCGCTACGCATGTGTTGCACTCATGTCGTCAGAGTCGCAGCATGAGTCTCTACCCAAGTACACTCTCATGTCATGTGTATAACCTGATTCGGCACACAGTTTCTAAATTCCGATGTCGAAACTTTCCCTTTTTTTGGAAATGTATTGTCTGATTATAACCCTGCCTTTGAATTTTACAATTACTTTGTCCATTGCCAAATGTTCCGAGAGGTTATAGAATTTAGCATAAGCCTAGTTGAATGTTTCAAAAAACTGTCTTTATTTTCCATGGTCGGTCATATTCCTCGCCTTGGTTGGGTCTCTGTCAGTCTCTAATGGCTTGGGTTATCGAGCCTTCGTGACCATGGCAGGAAGTTGGAACTCACTTCTGACGCAGTAAGAATGTTTGTGTGTCTAACCACAGCTGGAGCAACGTAAGTGCTATGTGTGAAACATTGTACAGGTTCATCTTTTGAAGGACATTTGTTGGGTTGGGTTACTACTTCTTCCCAGCCTCGCTGTGAAAAACAGTGGACGCAGGTATTTCCTCCTCCACCTCCTCACCTGGTCCATCATTTTTGTTATTGCTACTGCTTGCTGAACACTACCATGGTCTATCTGTTACAAAGATGGTTTTGTATTCCTGTGCACTCATAAATCTAATACCGTAACTAACGACCGACTTACATGATGAGAGCAAAACATATCTAAGCCTACGACGTAAATGCTGTGAAAATTTCCACGTATTTCAAGGGTGAACACGACGTTTTTAGTATATTAGGCGACTGTGTTACACATTTCTGCCACACAACCCCTACAAAATGTCCCAGAACTACAACAGACATGCCTGTGAGTGCTCCTGTAGCTGTACACATAGATTTTCATGGATATCTCCAGCATTTTTCTATTAGTTCAGTCTGAAAATACATGTTACAGTACGCCACTGAAAACTGTTCAGCCGTCAATTAGTAACTGGCTTCATAGCACGCTGTTGATATTCAACCCACACACGACTCCAGTGCGACTGATAAACAAAACACTCCGTCTCTAGAACAGTATTACTTAGCCGAGAAATGCGCAGTTCACCAATATGTTGACATACATATCGCGACTGTTGGAGGCCTTACAGGGGTGGACAGGGAACATTTATAACTGCACACACCAGCTCTCACCTTCAGGGAACATACCACACAGAAATACTGAGAGGTACATGGGATAGGGGTGAAAAAAATACTTCCAAATTCAACACAATATTGACGACAACTGAGGTCGTCATTGGTCCCAGAGGGGCCGTTTAAATGCCCACGGCGCGATGATGACAGTCGACATTCTTAGTTAAAGGGTTAATGGAATCCTGTATGATAATGGACAATAATGATAAAGTTTATATGACCTTTTTCCTGTTTTGTGAAATATATCTAGTATTTACTTGTACTACTGGAATTCTGCGTGATAATAGACAACAGTATTAGTTTGTAGGCCCTTTTTAATTTCTTGCTAAGTACATCTACCGACATGTATGACACTTGTGAATTTTTAAAATTGCATGTAGTAACACATTTACTGAACTCTTGGATTCAAAGGGTTAGGAGATCACAAAGCTCTGAATTAATAACAAGACCATTGTAACTATAATCTCTAGAGAACCTAGGAGATGACTTCCTACTATGCTTTGAGACTGACCCAGTTGCATTGTGCATCACAACTCATCATAAGCTGTAGTCAGCCTTGAGTTTCTGCACCAGAAGTCTGCAGATGTGTGTCATGTTGAATGTGCTTACAATAAAGAGTTACTGAGTAATGTCGCTGCTTTCTTGTATTTAGTGTAATATTCCCTACATTGTACTATAACTTTAATGTACACATACATTACAAATATTGTAACAGATTCCTTCTGTACCGCTAAATTAAAACAGTTACAGCCAATATCTATGATTGAAAATACGTTACTGTTACACAAAAGGATGGTTACTCCTGAAGTATGTTAAACAACATCAAATGTGTGGTACACATTTTAATACACGTTTTTAGGAAATTGCTGTACCCCGATCTTCAGTGCTTATGTGTTACAGACTTGTAGTATCCAAAGGATGCCAAGTTTGATCCTGACCACTGCCACTAATAGCAAGAGGAAACCCAATAAAAAACCATCCAACAGTGTACAGGGAGATGAATCAGCCCAATTCACACAGTCTTCAGCAAGAATAACATGGCTGTAAGGACAGAATCAGGGCAAATTATCCATCCCATTCTTTACAAATTATTAGCAAATCATGATCATAGGATAAACAAGGATACAAGTACTCCTGTAATAGCATAAATGGGCAATGGACCAAAAATGATGTGCTTATTTATATAACAACCTGTAGTAGCCTTAAAAATACAGATGTTAACACTGCATGTGGTGTTTAATTTTGTTTCTGAATACATGTTTTTATTCATACAAGTTACATGATTCTATGTAATGTTGGATGGCATGTTACACTGTCGGTAGCCCACTACTTTGCTTCATGTTTCAGTATATACATCAACGCTCCTGAGATACAGAGCAGGTACCAGAGCAACACATGCCATTACTGCAAGTTTTATTACTGTGTCCACCTTAATAAGCTCATTCACAGATGTAAGAGAACCTAAGATCTCTCCTGCTTGAACTGTTAAGAAGTTGTATGGCATCAAACCTGTAAAGCACAAAATCTGAATAAGAATGACATTTATTGTTAAAGAAACAAAATTATGATAGCATAAATACTTGTAGAGCTTAATTTGTCATAAGATCCAGGCATATCTATGAAGTAGGAACCTTTTGCACATTCACAGAAAATGTATTTACAACAGCACACATCACATAATACTTCCAATAGTAGCATACAGCCACCTTTTCCAAAAATATATATAATCCAAATCACTGTCATTCATGACAAAATTTTGCAAATCTACAGGTTACTAGTTTCTGCTTTCCCATTAAGCCATCATGAAACCTATTCAATATCAGGAGCCATACAAAAAACATATACCTTCATGTGGCATTGAGATCTCATTCCCTTACAGTGTATGTCATCAAAACGTACGTTAGAATATGTAAAAGGTGTGTAAAATCATGAGTATAAAAACTGTATTTTTAAATAAAGAGGGTAAGCAGTTTATAATTGATACATAAGGCACACTTCAGTCTGTTATTTTGATTGGCACTGGAACCATCAGTTTATATGAAGGTGAGTTAAGCAGATGTTCATTACAATTCTACTTTAATATGTCTAATACTCCATGAATTTCTCCCAAATAGTAATCATCTTCTTCCTATTACTTTCTTTTGGGCCTTGGGGTCTGTAACTATACCGTTTAATGAGTTTAAACTAGTTCAAGAAATTTTTATCACTTTGAGTAAACAATTTTATTAAAAGAATGCAGGTGATTTTTTAAAAAAAGTACTTGCTTGTTTTTATAGCTGTGGAAACTTGCCAAATCTAGTAACCTGCAGATTTGTAAACTTTTGTTGTGTATGATGGTGGCTTGGAATATATATATTTGACTGAAGCCCAACAGGCATGTTCCACCTAAAGATTTTTCAAAAATGCCAACATATTCATTATTTATACTCTGTGGAAAAGTATGAAAAGAGGATGCGGATAGATGTGGACAATGGGCATAGGTTAACTTACACAATAAATCACTGCTTTAAAAAGACAGAAATTTTTGAAAATCTGGACTTTTTTTAAGTATCTTAATTCCTAACCATCAAGCTGTCAAACATGTGCAACATGGTACTTGAGTACTTGCACTACAGTCAGACCGACAAAAGAATTAACATACTTCCCCTTACCTATCTGTCTAACAGGCAGCTCCCCTCTGTGTGCCTTTTCCAATTCTTGCCAATTACCTGGCATCTTGTTCAAACACTTTTTTGTTATCAGTTTCATTTGCATTTAATCCTGTTTACATGTAGTCTTTTTGTTAAAATTTTCAAGACACAATGGCTTTGTGTCAGTTTCTTAGTTTAACATTTAATGTCACACTGCTGAGAAAGGGGGAAAGTTGCAAAATTAGACTAAGCAGCCATATTTCCACTCACAAATTGTATCGTCTAACTCTATTAAAATAAGTGTATTATAATACATGCTGCAAAATTTAATATATTTTACTGAAGTAAATGACAAACAATTGCAACACTGAATAATAAGTAAATGGCTCCTCCATCCGCAGGCAGCAAGTTGTTACCAGTGAGTGGCAAGTAGCTGGTGTGAACCCTCACTACATGTATTCATTCTTTTCCTGACCTGAGTGTACAGGAAGTGAGTGATCAGTTTCAGACACTGGCAGACTTTAAGCCCAGGGAAAAAATCTCCAGTACCTACAGGAAAGGGGACTGGGAAGGCCCTTGAGCCTTTCTGGATGTGGCACATGGCCCTCAAGACACAAGCAACAGTCTTCACTCACATTTAGATGATCGTTGAAAAGAGTTTGGCTTAGTAAATAAGAAAATAAAGGTATTTGTTTTCTTATTTAGTAAGCCAATAAATATATTGTACTTACATATTAATATTAGATTTGGAGCTTTTATCTTGCTGTCTTTCTATTAGATTAATGGAGTTTAAAAAGTAAGTACAATTCTACAAATTGTCATATATGCAATAATGAAACTTGGTCTTAATAGTATAAATAAAAATTACAGGCACTTCTGAACAAAGTTATGGATGAAAGAGAGATGAACAAACAGGAATGAAGAAACACTTACACAGCTTCATAGTCTCTATTCTCCAACAAGTGCTTTTTGGGTGAATGGGAGATTGAAATGGGCCAGACATGCAGCATGTAAGCAGAAAACAAATGCATACAAAATATGGTTTGGAAAACTGCACGGATACAAACCAGTTGGAGGAACATGTCTCACACGGAAGGATAATATTAAAAAGTTTTGAAATAAATTATTTGGTTTCAACTACTTGAAAATGGAGTCCAGTGGTGAATCTATTAAGTTCCATTACAACATGGGATGTCTGGAGCAGCTGAGTAGTTTTCTGAAGGAGATCCTGTACCTTGCCATTAGTATACATGATGTCCCATGACTTATTAGCACCATCCCATTTTTCCACACTTCAGCTCTGGTGACTGGAAAGTATGTGGAATGATGATTGGCAGGGCAAACCTAAGAACACTGAGAAAAACCTGCACCACTGTCACTCTGTCGACCATATATCCAACATGGACAGCCAAGGAAATGAGCTCAGGTGTTTACTACAAAAAGCCAGAATCTAAATACCTGAGCTATGGCACAGCTAGAATAAAACACGGATAATAAAAGTAATTATAAATGTTCGTATAAGAGGCTTGGAGCTGATTTACTATACCTAGCACTACAGTTATGAAGAATGTTTTGACTGGAACATCCAGTAAAGGGCAAGACAAGTTGATGAGCCAATTTGGGGACACAGGGAACATCCTCAAAAAGAGCAGGTAGTATAATAATCTGTGTTGGTTCCTTGTAACCTGCAACACATAAGCAAGCACAATTCCAAACTGAAGAAGCCACATGAATTGCCAGCACTCTTTGACTGGATGAAAACTTTTACAACATAACATATACATGTATGTATATTATATTTGACTTATTACAGCTCTTCATGTAGTTCATTTTCTTTCCATATTTGAAATTTTTTTGAAGATCTGACCAACCTAAGCAATTTTAATGCCACTGCTGCTGTGCCCAGTTGCAAGCAGAACAAGAATGTTATATTTATGATGAGCAGACAATAAAGAATTTGCAATAAAGTTTCATAAATAAATATATACCATCAGAAAACATGCAATAGCACATACATGCACACACACACATGCAGAACAATTTATGACCTTCCCGGTCCACTGACAAACTGGCTCCTTCAAACCGGCCCACGAAATTTTAACCTTTTGCCCCCTCTTGCACCTCGCAGATGAAAACAGACCCATTTTTGTCCAGCATTAAACTGTCACCCAACTTTTCCCTGTTCTGTATACTGTTCGTTTACATGTCACTCTTAACTCAGGCCATATTTTACAAAATTTGTGGCTATAATGCATACTTTGCAGGAATACTGGAAGTGAATGTTCTTTGTTCAACCGAATCTCATAAGCGTGCTGAAACCATCTGAGGTCCAAGTGTAATACGAAGTGATTATAAGTCAGTGCCTATTCTGGTCACTCAATTATCAGTGGCAACAAGACAGCTAATATCAGCTACAAAATGCACACACAGAACACACACACAACACACGTGCTGAAACCATCTGAGGTCCAAGTGTAATAAGAAGTGATTATAAGCCAGTGCCTATTCTGGCCAATCAATTATCAGTGGCAGCAAGACAGCTAATATCAGCTACAAAATGCACACACAGAACACACACACCACACACTAAGTCTGTATATTCCTGTGCTCTGAGATATGATAAATCTATCTCTCTGTAATTTGTAAGTCTCACAAATGTCATCCAGGCCAGAAAAGACATTTCAGGTAGCAAAATCCCTTGTGACAGTATATCAACAGTTCTAAGCACAAGTACAGGAGGGGACCACCAAGTAAACCACTGAACTTGTTTGTTATAAGAATTCTGTGAACAACGGTTGTGTACATAAAGGTACTGACAGACCTCTGAGTGAAGAGCATATTGAAAACGCTGTACAATCATTTTCTCGTTTGGGGGTTTATTAAAGAAAATTCCTATATTCTTCCATTCCAGTGACACTACGATGGCTCAGGACATGGCTCACAGAGGTCTGTGCAATAGATGACCATAATATTCTCTAAGACATGTGACAAAGGGATGAATTGAATATCAGTTTGACATTACTTGAAGACTTGTGATGCTCGGACAGAACTTTATTATTAGTCCTTCATTAACACCTTCTGAGCTGATCTTTCAGATAGCTGTATTTCTTTGCAAGATATTAAATGTGCTCGGAGTAATTAAAGATAAAAATTGTTATGATTATTTGCAGACATCCTCTATAATCATTAGAAACATGACTGAAATTTGCACGGACAAATGCATTTCACATACACTATTCATGAACTCTATTTTGATATTTGATGCTTATCAACTCACAAAACAGTGTAAGAAAATGTTCACTGCTATTCATGGATACATAAATTATTTAACAATGTTGTATGAACTGCAAGGATACGTACCAGTGAATGAGGTAAGAGGATGATTACATTCAGTGAATCTGAATAAATGGATTTGGTCATGGCCTCTTTCAGTGTACAAAATGTGTTCTTAAATACATGTAAAGAAACGTTCGGGCCTCAATGTAAAGCAAATTAATACTCAACCTTAAAATGTGAACTGGATCAAAATTGAATTCAGCTCTTAAATACTAAGAACTCAAAGCACCAAATTTTGTCAAATATGTATTGTTACAAAACCTGCTTACGAGCTGCAGAAACAGAGATATACAAATGCCGAACATCTATTTGACATACCTTTTCTTGCAGCACCTTCATCTTATTTGGAATGTAATATTCAATAAGATCTTTGCCAAGCCAGTATGACCACAGGTAGCAGCATGTAGCACCAATGCCAGTTAAGAAACAAGCCAAAGGGAAGCCTACATGTATTCCAAACAGTGCTCCAGCAAGGACATTCTACAAATTGAAATCACAGTTATGGTAAGATGTCTGTTAATTACTACATTTTTACTGTAAACATTTTTGCTGCAAAATGTACAGAGATTAAGAAAGATGATCAATAAGCACGTGGTAAAATACAGTGATGAGGCATGGACATGGGGCTGACAGAGTTAAAAAAGAATGGAACATGCAAAAACAAGAAACTTTAAGACTTGTAGATATGCACAGACAAAATGGAAGGCAATCCTGAAACACAGACAATCATTACTCTACACACAGGAAGAGATGGGAAGGACCACGCAGACAGATTCCATGAAGGCACATGGACAAAGACAGCATGCACTCATAAACACTTGGGAATGAATAAAAGAAAATACAAAAAAGATGCTGGAAAGTAGACTTTGAGGCTTATACAACAAATAAAGTTGCTGAATCCATAAAGACAAGAAAAAGCTAGTGAAGAACCTGGTGTTCTGGATGACATGATTAGACATAGCTAACATGAGCAGTACATAGAAAATATACTTGCCAGTAGTGCAGAACCAGGAATGACGAATGTCTGTTTGTAGATATATGCACTACAAAATAATGTGAAGACATACATCCAGTTCCTGTCTTTATATAGCATCAAGATTTTGGCTACATGCTGCAGGTCTTCAAGATTATGAGGGAAGTGTAGATTAGGCTGAAAGAAAATCAGTAACAGAATAGTCTGAAACTAGACACAAGTAGCAACAGCAATTAAAATAAAACAAGTAATATACCCATATTAAGAGTTAAGACCAATGTAATGCACAATTTCAGTAACTTTTATTTTATTTTATTCTCTAGTTTCCCTCCGACATGTTTCGGCGAGCTGCCATCATCAGGGGTGAATACATCAGTATATTATATTTATATACATAATATATTATAATAGAAAATATATTATATATTATAATATATTACATTTATATAATACACTGATGTATACATGTTATATTATAATGTATAATATATTATGTTTATATAATATACTGATGTATTCCTCCCTGATGACGGCAGCTTGCCGAAATATGTTGTAATGATTTTAGGCCTTGCTCAAAACATTAAGGCTTTAATCAGCTAAAACTTCTACATAATTGTAGCACACAACAGTAGAACAGAGATAACCTTACATCTCCAAAACAAAACAACTGAATAACTAAACAGCAAACAGTAAGTCATGCCAACACGTGAATAATTATCACAAAACATGTTGGAAGAAAACTAGAGAATAAAATAAAATAAACCTTACTGAAATTGTGCACTACGTTGGTCTTAACTGTTAATATTAATTTAATGCAAGGAAATGAATAATATAAAGAAAGTAATACACCCATTTTATTACAATCCAGTGATCTATTTCAAATCACTTATTTTACATATTGACTTATCTGTAATGTATTTAACAGTTATGTCAGCAGCTAAGACTGTATAACGTAAAATAACTGCACGACAGTGAATAATCAGCTGGCAAGGATGTGGAAGGAGACAGTTTAATTTACGGTACTAGCCTGGCAATTTGCCTTGGGGTACTGAGGAAAACAACATAAGACCTCAGTCAAGATAGTAATACCATCTGAGATTTGAACCACATACCTCTCAAATACAACTCAGAAGCAGTACTGCTTGAGCCAACTTGCATAGACAATTAATTGAAAAGTAGCAACTGATATGCATTAATCCTTACAGTTTGAGACATGCAAATCTGCTGAATTTGCAACAAAACAATGACAAAATTCTAGTGATAAATGTTGTTGAGAAGAGACTGGTATATCTAACTTCACAGGCAACTGAAAATTGGATGTGATGCAGTCACATGAACTGGTATGCAAACATAGTTATAAGTCAGTCTTAGTCAAATAAAATGTCAGTGCATTAATAAAATGGCACACGCATGCAAAATATGTTGAATTAATGTAACTGCTGATGGAGCTAACCTCAAAAACTGAACTTTACAACTGCTATGATTTACTGAGTATTAGAATAATGTACAAAAAATTAGGAGATGTGACCTGTTGATGTCTTTTTCTGTGGAATATTAAACACTTTGTCACAATGGAAATTGCAGTAAAGCAAAATATTTCTTTTGTAATGTGTGACCTGTTAACCACAAAAGTTTATGTGGTATATGACAAAGCAGTATTCAAAAAAATCATGCACACAAAACCACATACAAAATTTCCAAACTTTAATGAATGTCCTTTGAACTTCCAGTCTACTACTATCATCATTTCACTTACTTCATGTTCCACATCAAGTGCTGGAGCTAAACGTGATAAGAAGTATAACCACGCAGTTGCCAGGGCCCATACTGCTACAAGATACAGTATATGGCCCATAGTACATGGGGTTTGGCTGACTGTAACAACAAGGCACAGTACCGTATGTTAAAACAACTACTTTACATGACAAATAATTAACATAGAACTCACAGGAACTACATTTAACGTGGGACGCAAAGCCATGTAATTAATTAATGTAGCCATGTAATTAATCATTTAAAACAGCTTTAAAAACTTTCTTATATACAAATTCCTTTTATTCATCAGACAAATATGTTAATGTTAATAAAGACAAAAGCAGACAGTTATTCCTATAATATACTTTGCAACAGATTCTCTTGGTATGGTTTGTTGCTTATTAAATGCTTCTTACTCTGTACATTCAGCTACTTTTATATACCTAGTCATGTATTCAATATTTTATCTTATCATGTATAAATTGTAGTAATGTTTTTACAGTAATCCTACTGTAATTGTATTTGTATGTACATTTATTTCCTTTGGCTCATTCTACATCCAGTAGGTCTTCTAACCTTTCTGGATCAACTTGAATGCAAATGAATGAATGAATGAATGAATGAAAGAATGAATGAATGAATGAATGTAGTTTGATGGACTGTTACCAATATTTCAGATGAAACTGCTGCTGCCTCCATCTTCATACAAAACATGCGTGAGGAAGCACCACACAAAATAGTGTCACATCCCAGAAGGCCACAACCTTCATACCACAGTGATAACTTAAAATCTCAATTCAATTTACCCTCTTCAATCTTAACAGCATGTATACATAGTACATACACTGTGTCTGTCACACTTACCATCTTCAGTTATTTCAGTTCTTGTTCTTTATGCCAAATGAAACATGTCCACAACATATGCCTTCTAAACGTACAAATTAATCACAAATTTAAAGTAATATAAGACGAAAGTTTGTACAATCTTTCCATTAAAAATATCAGGCCTTGTCTAAAGGTAACTAACCCAGTGGGAATAAGACTTCCTTGAAAAGTTTTACTTACTCAGCTGGTAAAGAAATTCTTTTATCAAACCATGTCTCTACAACTGTGTTCATCTCTAACCTGAGCCTACTGAATTAAATCCACAAAAATTCACTTTAATATTTTATTCTCATCTGTGCTTCAGTCTGTTATTCAGTTCCCCAAACAAAATCCTAAGCCTAATAATAAAGGTAAGACAGTTTCCTTCATTTTGTGTTCATAACTGAAACATGGAATTGCCTGCAGGCCGCCAATTAAGGTAGCTATGAAATTTCACACATTCTGCAATATAATCCTAAGCCTAGTCGTAACAGTCCACATTGCTTAACCCTGGGATATAAGTCCAAAAATTGCTTTACAATGCCGGTAAAATGAGAAGCTCCAGTACGCATAAGGCATGTGGTCCACTGCACTGCCAGCGAGGCATCCTCCAGTACTTGAGTTTGCCGTGACTCACTAGCATAGCAGTGTGACCAGATGTTCATGGAAAATTACTGGGTTTATTTTTGGGTATAGCACAATTCTTACACTTACTGTAAGTAAAATAAATAAAGACTTGGTGGTGGCAGGTATCAGGTGATATTAGTTCTTTTTCCACATTCACTCTGCATATGCACATTCAATTTAATATAAATTAGCTTACTGCTCTGGGGCTACTAAACATAGAAATGGTTTCATATACATCAGAATTTGTGTTCAAGACAACAACATGATTAAATGCCACTAAATAATATACAATCCCTGCACACGGCATCGCTTAATATGTGGTTGAAGTTAGGTTATGTAATTTAAGATGTAAGAAATAACGCATGAACTATAATTACCTCCAATATTACTGCATTCGAAACTTCTAGATGTTAGTTTATGTGACACAGTTTTACAACACGTATCGTTTTTATAATCAAAAGTACGGTCTGACACATACGATATCAAACATAACCTCAATGACTTTCATTGCGTAAACACACCACGTAGCACCCCATAATTGCAGACAGTTCATGGAACTGAGGTAACTTTGCAGAGGCAAATGGTACAATCACATTCGTCCTTCGGGCATAAACAATATCTCTTTTTCGTCAACTTTTGTAGTGTAACACATGTTTATATACTGCCCCGCCCTGCCTTGGCTCTCCGCTCATTCTACCACATCTTTTGATCTCGTCCAGGTCTACTCGCTCCCGGAAATTTGCTTTGTCTAACTAACGTGTGGTCATGGATGAGAATTAAGATACGTACGTCAATGTTAATCCGCGGAAACGCAGGCACCGTTACTGCCATCTCTTATCGTACTGCAGTTGGGACGTAGGTAAATTACGCCTCTACGGATGACTCCGAGAACTATGCATACGAAAAGTCCGTCACAATCTGTAATACGGTCTGGTGCAATTCCTCCAATTCCACAGTAAAAAAACATTTCTTCAAGTCGTTAACACAACTTCAATTACCTGTACACTACACACTTTATAACAAGTAGAGGAATTTACATTACAATATTAAATATAAATCTGCATTTCACTTCACATGAGGAATTGTGATTTAATTTCCATTACATTTTGTTATTCTATACAGACAATTGTTTTCATGAGGAGTGTACATTTGTCATTTCCTCGTGTAGGAATTATTAAATTTCTTATGGTTGATGTGTTGGGCTTGAACAATTACATTTAATTCCACAAGTCCGCTACACAAACTAAACAACATTTCATAACAAACTTTATATTACTCAAACCATGCATTGTCATAAGTACAGAATTTCACAAACCAACACATGCACACTTTATTATGCACTAAAATGTTCAAACTACACTACTACATGTTTTGAACCATTCATTGATTCATCTTCTGGGAGAGTCACAATTTCACAAATCACACACACATCCAACAGTATGATCACAAAAGTTGGTAACAGTTGTTTAAAATACAGCAATTATGTTGACAAAATGTCATAAAATTTTCTTTAATACGAGGTGTGTTGACATCCATCAATATATATGAAGTAGTTCTTTGAATGCACTGTAATATTATGTGAGGCAGGGTGTGATATGGTAGGTGGGCAGACGCGCCCGCCCACCTACCATACCGTAACAACTGTTACTAAGTCTTGTGATCATATTGTTGGATGTGTGTGTGAGGTGTCAAATTGTGACTCTCCCTGAAGATGAACCAATTGACAGTTCAAAACATGTAGGAGTGTAGTTTGAACATTTTAGTACATAATAAAGTGTGCATGTGTTGGTTTGTGAAATTCTATATCCCATAACAACATGCAACACAGTACACATATAATTTTAATATAAGACAATATATACAGAACAGAGTTATAAAGAGAATGAGATATCAGACCCTCAGCTAACATGAAATGCAGCTGTATATTGATATTATAATTTTAATTACTCTACACGTCCTTAATAATTTACTGACCCAAAGATGGCACCAATAGTGTTAGAAAGTGCAGTATACACAGAATTGATGTTCTGTTATGGACTACAACAAATCTTATTTCTGTATAATGTGGTATGGAATATCATACATTCATTACTAATCTTCCATACCAAAACCCCCCCTCCATTTCATGACCTCATTTCCAATCCACATGCTTTGAAATTGTGTCCTTCAGCATTGACACCAAATAATGTGGTATGAATCCTGTTCCCAAAGAAACATATGCCTCCACGTGTAGAGAATTACCACTCTACACTGCGTAATACCCCACAGGAATGCAGACCTCATACTACCTCCATCTTCAGACAGCCTCCTGAAGACACAAGCAGCATATTCCTCTGAAACACTGTTTGCCAGACCATATGTTATCCTAACCTAGACCACATTATGCTTCTTTGCCACTGTGAAAGCCTGAAGTTAAGAACGTAGAAATATAAATGACAAAAGTGTGGATGGTTCATCTTTGACAAATTGAATTACAAACACCACGTTAGGACCTTTAACAACACGGTATTTAATGCCACAGTTTTCGAACCACTTCTGTGTTACAGTTTCTTTTAGTTCCTCACATGAAACAAGAAAGTGAAAAGATATAAAAAAATTAAAGCTCACACCATTCTGAAATGCAGAATGTTGGGAGTTCTACATAGGCATATGGATATCAACACAACGGTCCATGTTATACGGAACTCCCAACACATACATGAAACAAATATAACAACTACAATTACCATCAAGGATGACAAATTCTGACAGTTGTTCTTTCTCACAGCATATACAATATTCTTAATTTATTGGCAAAAACAATGTGTTGAATTTAAGTTTTAATTAAATGATATTACGTTTAAAAAACCACACCCACTCACCACAAAATATTTACATTGCTACACGTATACAAATGTAATAACTATAAATATATCAAATATAACCTAATTTCTAGGGGTGGTATTTCCTTCAGTCCAGAGAGTTGTAATAGATTTACACCCCATCACTGCACCATTGTTCACGTTAATGCACAATGCAAAAAAAATACAGTACAACACAAACAAGAAATATATTTACACAGTGAAAAATAAATGATAATGTACAGTGGCACAGGTCATACCAAAAGTCATGAGTGCATTAAGTGTGATTAAGTGGAGCTGTGAGCTTGTGCAGAAAGATAAGTCTGTCTCAACACATGTTCTTTCATGAAGTGGACATGACAGTATGTACAGCTTGTCAGCAAAGGAAACTGTGTTTATGGTTCCCACTTTAGGCCAAAAATCAACCAATATGCAATCCACAGAATTCTATAAACCTTTTGACCAACAGTACAGCCTTCTTGTTTGCCATTGCCATTTCTTGGTTGAAACTTTTATCATCATTAGTCACAATGTGATTCACTGTATTTGCAGCATGCATCATGTTTTGACATGTTCATATATGTACATCGTGTCCATCTCTATTTCATATCACCACCCTTCTGATACTGGTGGCACCAATGTACACACATAACAATCACTGTACTTGCATTTTTTCTCCTTCACAAGGAATTCAATCACTGTACACTGGCAAATCAATGTCACTGACTTGTCTAAGAGGTCATCAAGGTAAATGGAGGAAGAAAGAATGTGAACCTCTGAGGCTGTATTTACCAAAGAAACAAAACTATGTACTGCAACATCAACTTGTTTTACTGTTACAAGATATCAGTCACCCACACTGGATGGCACTCTGCACTTGTGTATTCTCATCACAAGACAATTACGCGAACATTTAAAATTTAATTCAATTCCATATCTACTAAATACACTGTCCTCGTCAGACATCTTGATCACTCTTAGCGCGGGGGTGAAGAGGCAGGCTGGTCAGGGGGAAGCACAGCGCACGCACCTCCCACTGTTTTATCTCTGTTTCAAAAACATTATCTGATAACTTGAAGCACTCTGCAGTGTCGTTTATGTGCTGGAGCAAACTGGAGTGTCAAATATTGCTAGCAAAGTAATTCATAGCACAGGAAGACATTATTAGCAGTGTAATTGAGCATTACGATGAGGATAGACACTGCACTCCTACACCCAACAGCATTCATGTTTTTTGAACAGGTAGAACATTGCCTGGCCATGCCTATGTGAGCAACGCAGAGGCTGGACCGTGCCTACTACAGCTGTGTGCAGTGTTAGGGAGCTCAGGTATCAAGTTATCTGAATAGCAGCATAGTTACAGCAATGATCTATCACAGGCTTGCACAGAGGGCATATTTTCTTAGTTCCTTCAGCCATTAACTAACTAAGTAACTACATGGAGCAAAGTCCTTCTTGAGAAGCTAGCACATCCTCAGCTAGTCAAGAAATTCTCCGTATTTTATGGAACCCAAAGGTTCATGACGGCATTTACAAGAGCCCGCCACCTGTCCCTGTCCTAAGCCAACTCAATCGAGTCCATGCCCCCCAAACCACTTCTTTTAAGATCCATTTTAATCTCATCCTCCCATCGACGCCTGGATCGCCTAAGTGGACTCCTTCCCTCATATCTCCCTACTAAAATCCTGCATGCACCTCTCCTTTCCCCCCATACATGCTACATGCCCTGCCCGTCTCATTCTTCTCGATCTGATCACCTGGACTATATTTGGTGATGAGTACAAATCATGAAGTTCCTCATTATCCTTCAGCCACTGCCCCTATAGAAACATTCCCCATGCCATCAGTGTTCAACCACTGATGTAACAATTCAAGGGACACAAGGGGAGCAGCAACCATGAGGCTTTGTGAACCAAGTGGCGGTCTCCAGCCAGACGAGCAGTTCGAATGCCCATGGCGCCATAAGTTATCAGCGATTGCAGCTGTATTTTCAACATACTGTACGCTGTTTATTTCGTCATGACAGTGATTTTGAAATAACATATCATATTCCAAAAACAAAGGCATTAAACTGAGTTAATATATACTAGTATTTTGCTGAGAATCTTATGTATCACAACTTCAGGTACAGGTGCCAAGTTTTACTCTTTCGCGCCTTCTTCAATTTACATTACTTTTCGTCACACACTCACTCAGCTGCATTACTTAAACATGTTAAAACGCATGCTCCTTGCATCTAGAACGTACTAATGTAGAAATGTTGAAGGTAACAGCATAGACAGTGGGCTTTCGTATCTGAAAGCAGTTCCTTGTGACATGTACTTGTACTAATGTGTGCTTTCTTTTAGGTTCCAGCTGCACGAGAAGTTCACACAGACATCAAATGCACGTGCTGTCACACACAAAGTAAGTTTCCCAACATGCGTACCTCTGAAATAACTGGTGCTTATATGTTTATTAATTTGTCTTGCAAACAGCTGAGCAACCCACAACCTACACACATGGACCCTGCTCTGTCATATGAATTATTGTGAATAGGACACATGAATGAGTAGCCAAACAAATCAATGAGACCTACGCACTCAATGGAGTTTGACACACATATCTCAATGATCTTGCAGTTCACCCTTAATACTACATGTGTATGTATTACAGGGACAACAGGAAGAGGAGGAAGGGATGAAAAGACAGTGGAAGTTCAACAATCATGACGAAGAAGACAAAGGTAGTGTGCAATATCATGTGAAATCTGATAAGCGAAAGTAAAGTGAAAGTGAAGTAAAAATGAAAAGTGGAAAGTGCAAATAAACAGTGTTAAGTGAAAGTAGGAAATTTGACTGATGACAGGCATTTTGTAGGTGTATTTTCAAGAACAACATGTGCGACTGCCTGAGGAGTTGCTGGCTACTGGAGCTGACTTGCACATGCAGCCCTCACCGAAAGGTAGGAAAGCAACAAGTTTTCTTTGCTACCACAGAACCAGGGCTGCGTACCAAACCATGCCAGACACGGATGGAGAGTACTGCAGAATGTGTGACAGTCTACCTCAGAGTATTGCTGCTAATACCCTAGAATACTCCAAGGTTCCTCTCTGTGTCCACTTGCCCTGAGTATTGCTGCTAATGCCCAGGATACTCAGAGGTTAATTCCTGTTTTCTAAATTACCTGAGTATTGGTGCTAATGCCCAGGATACTCAGAGGTCATCATGTTGAATAAATTCTATTATCTAGATGTTGCTGTGAATGTGACAAAACATATAATGGTACCTCCTTGCCCTCCAATCCCTCACTTCAGCTCAAAATTACATTGCACCTGAAAATTTCTTACTGAAATTAGCAAAACAGGTCCCCTGCATACATTCTGCATCCATCTACTATGAGGTTTGAGGGTGTTTACCAGCACTGATACAGTCCAGCCAAGTCCCCAGTTGAACTGTGTCTCTGGCGGCATAGCACTCCAACTTCCATAGGTCACAGTCAAATCCTACGCCAGTCCACACATGAATGTTCACGCAGTGTTTGAACACTTGACTGCAGTTTCTATATCACCGGGAGAACTGATCTGTAGTCTGACTATGTGATCATATCCTGTAGCTGGCATGGAGCTACAAGTGCTAGGCTGTGGTACCCAAGCTGCAGCTACCCCAAAATGACGTGCCATAATATTTTGTGCCCTCTCTTCCAGGAGTGTTGTATTTCATGTATTTTATTGTGTTGTGAATTTTGTTGTTGTGGGATAGCTGCGCTGTGTGGGGCAGAAATCGTGACTGCCTGAATGAACCGATAGAACACCAGTGAGGCAAGCCTTCACTGCATAAGTACTATCTGGTTCTTTCTGGTCTCACTCTTAATGCCACAGTGCAATTTTGTGTGTGTTTTCCTATGCGGACTTTACTTTCGATGACGTTTGGGCAGTTCACTTTCTTCTCAATATTTCCCAACCGTTCTTCTATTTTTAAATGAACCACAAAACGCAAGATAAAACTTTCAATGTACAAAAGTGTTCATGCCTACAAAATCCAGAATCTGGACTTTTCAATGTCATGTGCAGCGAAACAAACAGAATGCGCAATGTACAAACTCTCCAGATACGACCACATCACTATCTGGATTGGTGGCTAGATGTGGTGAAATAGAGAGATTTGGACTGGCATTCCTTAACACACTCTTACTATCTCTTAACACGCAGAGACTGTGATTCCATCTCATTGTCACACCTTACGTGCAGTAAGTGGACTTTCAGTTAATGCCTGTTACAGCAGTATTAGATCTGGGAAGGGGTTCCACCTTGTGCCCTCTAGTTTGGATATGGAGTCCTAACAAACAAGAGCCAGGATTTCATATCCCCCCCTCATGTCCTGGTGCCTCAATGTGGCGAGGGGGTGTAACAATGAATGATGCACATGTTCATGCCAAATCAACAATACAGTTCAAAGACCCTTTCCACAAAAATGTACTATGAATTGTGAATGGGTGCTTCACTGAATCTGGCAAATCAAAACTTCCATTTACCTCCTTACACAAGTTCCTCACGAACAGGCATCATTCACTGGCCAAATCCGGACGAAGAGGCTGAAGAAGGCGTCATTTCAGTGAACAAAGTGGCTCCTGGATATTAAATGACATGAACGTGAATATCCTCTCATACCTTAATATGAAGAAAAACATATTGTTCCGCCGTGCCTCCTTGTTTGCTTACGCTCCATTAAGTTCCGTTATTTGTGACTGCCAGTTCTTACTGAGGCAAACATGTCACAGAAAACTGGAAAAACCAGACCAAGCAGCAATTCACCTTGAACAAGTTTACAGAATTCTCACAAAAATTAAAAGCCACATATATCAAATGAAATTAAGTGGCAACATCTGTTTATCTCTCACCAAAAACCATTCCAATGCGACTTTCATCAAAGGACGTGAACATCAAAAAACTGCACACAGCCCTTCTGTTGCAGTACAAACCGGAGCAAACAACCATGGCACATTCAAGAATGCCCCATAGCAGCCATCATAAATAACTACACTTGGATCCTGAAGTGACCGTAACACTAGTAGAAGAGACAACTGCTACTCCATATGGCCAAATTATTGCAAGCAAGTCCCACTCTTGGTTTACTGCTTAAAACTGTTTTCAATCCACTTGCCACAAGTGTTCTGTTGTGGCAGCAAACAGTGAAATGTGTGTGTGTGTGTGTGTGTGTGTGTAACATCAAAAATCAAAGAAAGACTTCTGTGATTGTGTTGGTGTAGTGGTTATGTGAAACAAAACAACAGATAAATAAACCACAGGATCACACACATGAATAATGCATGACTACGCAGTTCCAGAGTGGAGGTCCTACACTTCTTTGATGGCCTACCCACTGCCGATATAGTAATATTAACTGTACACCTATATGTTCCATATCCAGCCACACAAAACTATCCTATTTGTATGGTACCACCAAAAAGTGTCGGCATGCAATTTCTTTCCTCCATCCCTCCGTTGATATGTCTAATCTTGTGTCTAGGTATTCATTACACCACTTGGTTTCAACACAGATTACATAGCCTTCCGTCACCTCTCTGACATGAATACCACCACCACCACCACCACCACCACCACCATCATAAGCATCATCATCATGGCCCAGTTTTAAATCTTGCCTCATTACTATATCATAATGAACACTTAAAACATCTACACTGACACTTAGAATTCAGTTTCACCTTCCAATTTCCTTATAATACTGGAATTTCGTCTAACTACCCGACACTTCAATGTTCCACCTCACATTAAAGTACCGTAGAAGTGTACATCATGCAGTTCTAAGCTGACATATACAGTGGTTTCTGCCCTGTCTCACCTGTACAGAAAGTTCAGAGGTGTGGATAATTTACTGCGATTTGCTTCCAATCACCTTCCTTTAATACTGTGCACTGCAAAAACAAGAGGTCTTTTACGTACCCAACTCTTCAGTCAGGTCACCTTATGTTGACACTCAAGTAATTTACAAATAGGAAATCTACTATGTCACTAAAGATGGATCAGTGTCTCTGTACCAGTGTGGATCTGGAGGTCCATGGACGGATGCACAGGTCATGTTGTCAGGTATTGCAGGATGAGATGAGTATTTCTACATACTCATCCCTACTTTTTGCCCTACCATGAGAACAATATGCTCAATGAAATTTCTGGTCAAAAGTGTATGCAGACTGGGACACTTGTATCATGTAGAACAAACAGTAGATTCGAAAGTAGTGTTTATGCTTCTCATTTGGTGGTAAGTAGTGCTGTTGTAATCTTTTGCTGCTTGTTTGTTTGGTGCATGGTGTAGTTTAATGGTGGATGGTACAATTATAAGTAGGCAGTGCCAAACATCAGAAATTTCACTGAGTCTGTACAACTAACAGATAGCCTTGGCTCACAGAACATTGTGCACTATTGGTTATCCATGCCCACCCCAAATGAAACAAATGCAGCAACTGCACCTTCTGACTACGGTTCCATAAAATCAGAGCTGACCACATGGCTAGAGGTATCAACACCAAATACAGATGTATTCTGTTCATGTCAACCAGTAATCCATCTCAAAAGTATTCCAAAGTATTCCATTATGCTACCTCATTCAACACACTTTCACCCACATATGTGTTCTCCATATACGTATTTCTAACTTAAGATGAGAATTCAGCAGTGACTGGACACAGCACAGGCTTAGCATGAGGCCACAGTTCTGCCACTGTGATTTCGAAATCTAGGCCCTTCTCTACAACAGCGATCCTTATCTTCACCCTGCAGTGTTCGCTACATTTATTCTGCGGTCTTCCGCTAAAAATCCAGAGCACTCTTTGTCAGACAAATTTTGTTCTGCTTCCATTGCCAAGCACTCTGTCTCTTCATTACACCCATCCGTTCTTCGATACTTCACACAGGAAACCCCCTCCTGGCACAGGACATAATTTTGACTGCAGTAACTTAATTTTCTTGCTGCACAAGCAGTCTTACAAACTGAATGGCCCCCAGCATCACCGCCTGTCCTACAATTACCAGCTACACTCCTTTCTAACACACAACAGGCCATCATTAAATACTTCCAGTAACCTTTCATTTACAACAGACCAACCACCACCAAGTGAAAACTCATGTTGCAACTAGTTTAGTTTCAGAAGGCCTCAGTGTTTCAATGGCCATCGGCTTATGTGTGTAAAACGACACAATCTTTTTTAGCAGTTTGAAGTGTAACTTGATAACCAATAAATACAAGCTGTTCATAAAGAGGATGGATAGAAGTGGCTTGTTGATTAAAATCAGTGTAGACTTCAGGTGTGCCATGGCTTTTCTTGTGTAAGTGCTGAATTCATCATGTTAGTGGGAGAGAACAAGATATCACAATAGAGAGGATGAAGAACAAGAGGAGGAGTAGCAGGAGAGGAGTAAATAAACAACAACAACAACAACAACAAAGGCAAGAGGGATGAACAGGTGAAAAAGGTGCGACTAAAATGAAATGTGAAGTTAAATTACTTGGAATGTGTATGGAATGTGTATATTCAGGTGTGTTGTGATTTTATCTCAAATAAGTGCTATGCATTACATTAAAATATGGAAGGTAGGAACAGTGCGATGACTAGTAAGAACATCAAACGAAGATGATGTGAAATGTGAGAAAGAGAGTGGGCTTTCTTGTATAAAACCAGCTTGCAGTGACATGTACTTGTACTAATGTGTGCTTTCTTCTAGGTTCTAGCTGCAGCAGAAGTCCAGACACCAAGAGACACACAATAACACACAAAGTAAGTTTCCTGACATGTGTACCTCTGAAGTAACTGGTGCTTATATGTTTATTAATTTGTGTTACAAATAGCTGAACAAAAAACAATGTACACTCCTTTCTAACACACTATAACAGGCCATCACTTTTTCAAACATTTCAGAGACACAAGCTAAAAGTGATATTGGTCTATTTATACAGGCCTGTGATTGGCTGACTGCACTTTTGCTATCTGTAGTGAAAAATGCGAAGTGCAAACTGCATGGCAGGAAAAAAGTCGCTAAAATATGCCATTTCCTCCGCCTGTCGCACTTGCCCCAGTGTGCTAACAGTCATTTATCCTGCATTCTTCCCATCTTATCATCGTTGCCGAACCATCATAGCTACTCCATGACTTGTGGTTCTTACAGCCATGAAACTTTGGTAACCATGGATCAGTGGCAATAATGTGCAACAATGTGCCACTGAATATGGTAGAAGACCGTGTAAGGTATCGGTGGTGGAGGTTGTGGTCATGCAATGTGCTGTGCTGTATACATATATAGCTGCATACAAAAGTTTCAGACCAATGCAATGTATCCAACTTCAAGGTGGAAGAGGAGGCAGTATTTTAATCCAAAACATTTATAATTATACACCAGACTACAGGTGTCGCATTCTACAGGTTACAGTAGTAATATTCACAGCCATGATAATCTCAAATATCTTGTCAAACTCTGCATCTCAGAACCAAAAATAAAGTCTGTTGTGCTGAATGCCTTCTGGTGATAGGTTAAAGCAAGTCTGGACTGCTAAGAAAAGAAACCTACTTTGCCCAACAACCAAATGCTAACTTGACACTTTTTTGATGAACTCGTGCAAATGTCACTTTTTCATCATTTTGGGTAATTTTTTGTGACATTTAGTAGAAAAATCATGAAATATAAAAAAATATATATGTTGGGTGAAGATTACACTTGACACATCGCATTTTCAAATAGTAAGCAATCTTCCTGAGAGCAAAAGTGGCATAGCACAACATCACTTAAACACAAGTGCTGAAAGTGCAATAATGTGCAGGTGTTGTTGAACAAAAAAAAATTAGTCCTTTTTAATTTGAAACTTCTAATTAAAGCTTTGAAGGTCTCATTGCTAGGTAAAATTATTATGTTCAATCTTTGAACTTACAAAGTTCTCATAGCCACAATTAATTTCAAGATACATTGTGGCATACAGCTGCCATAAATCTGGGGGATAACATATTTTTTCAGCTCCATCACAGGTCATTGACTCTGGTAAAGCTTCACTTCTGACAACTGTTGGGAACAAAATGAATTACCCTTTCTCCCAGCTAATTTTAGGTAGAGTTCTGAATGATGTTCTCGTAAAGAGATTCAAAGGACTTCTTGAGTTATTGTCCCACCTTGCCCCTCACAGGAGTAAAGTGTCATGAAGTCTTCAGTTTCTCATTGCATCTTACAAGCTGCTACACATAGATTCACTTAACTTTTTGATTCACCTTCATATAATAATGGCTTTGAAATTTACACATTACATAGTGATCTTCTACATGTACAGGACTATCCACTAACTCGCAAACTCATCTGCCCCAAAATATGGAATTTGCTGGTTTACACACACCCTCAAATCAGCATATGTAAAACACTCAGTGAAAGGATATACCCAACTGAAGAATTTAGACAATTATTAAGGTAAATTTATTATATAAAATGTGTCACTGTTCCCAAAGGTGTGCAAGGCACAGCAGTGTCATGTGTATTAATGAAAGTGGATATGTTGACATAGCATAAATTTATTATACATAAGACCACAACTACTGCACTCAAATGTGACATCTCATTGCTGCTGCTGTCTCTGCAAATTCTTAAGTAGATCACAGGCTTCTTTAATTGCCTGCAACACAGGAAAATCGGCTACAGTGTTGACCAAGTACCATAAAATCTGGCTCAAATGTTAGTATAAAATATTAGACCCTTCTCAGAATACAGCATTTGACTGTTAATTAGATTAGCCTTTTACATAAACCAAAAGAGGATCAGGAACCATACGGCATCAGAGACATAAATTATCAAGTATCATAATTTGGTAGAATGAAATTTTTGGTTTTACTACCAATGTAAATAATATTATGCATACATTACTACTACTACTACTAGTAGTAGTAGTAGTAGTTTAACTACCAACATAAATAATATTTTGCATACATTATTATTATTACTACTACTAATTATTATTAGTAATAGTTTAACTACCAATAGAAATATTACACATACATTATTATTATTAAACTACCAATATAAATATTATACATTATTATTATTATTATTATTAGTAGTAGTAGTAGTAGTAGTAGTAGTAGTAGGAGTGGTGGTGGTGGTAGTAGCAGCAGTAGCAGTAGCAGTAGCAGTAGCAGCAGCAGCAGCAGCATAACTGACTTTTATTCAGGGTGGTTTCAAATGAAAATAAGAGGCCCATCAGAGGTTTTAAATGAACCTCCATTACACATAAATCATACACATCTGGGTTATGTTATGATTAGCATACATTTATGCAATTAGAGAATTGTAATGTGAATCCCATTTATTTCAGGGTGACCTGAGTTACATAATCTTCACATGTATTTTAGGTTACAGCCACACTGTCAAGTATCTGTTTCAATATTGTAATGTTGAACATCTGGCTGGATAAAGTCAAATCACAAAGGGGGAAAGAAAATATGGCTTAGTTCTAGTAAGTGCACAATCTTTATCTACGCCACCACATCCAGAAAAGCTCTGAAACCTATCCAATCACCTGTCCGTTGAGTAGCACATGGTCTACCACTGGGATGAAATTCATAATATATGAAAATTTACCTCCACAGGCAATATGGTTTAGTTTCTGGTAGAGAAATGATTTTTCGCTATGTCACCACAATCAAAACAGCTTTGATACCCATGCTACCTCCTACACAGCAGGTAGTTGTGGTTCTTATCTCAATGGTAAAACAGCTGAAGCAAGAAATCTACAAGAATGTAGCAACTGCAACTCCACACCCCATTACGCCTTTGTGGCATACAGCAGAATATATTGGGTGTGAACCCTTAAAGGCCTGATGCACGTAGGCCTTTTTAACATGCCCTTTGTGCCCCCTGAAATACAAATGCTTTCTTAGAGTGTTTTGGCCCAACATAAGGCCACAAGCACTCTAAGTTATATGTAGCAGAAAAATATATCAAGTACAGGTTCCAGCACAATAAACATATTGGCCGAGACTTCCCTTGCTAAATACCTTTAGGTTCCCTTTACGGAGCCCCTGCAAAAAGAACTGCACCGTTGTCAAGACCCTGCTAATACGTGTCTCTTGGAATGCTCAGTATAGGAGCCCTCCCTCCAGGTTCCCCTCATGAAGTCTGTATAGGAGAGAGACACTCCCCTTTCAAAGCCATCCCTGACATGTTTCTCAGAGTCCCCAGAAAAGAAACCCCCACGCTACGTTCCCCTTATGGAGCCCCTACACTTTGTGGCATAGACAAAGGGATGTTTTTACTTGAAACTATCTACTATTGTCTCTCCAAACTGTTACCTTAACATCCACCAACACAATATTAATGCCACATCACAATCCTTATGCAATTTGCTATCACAGCTTCACTGAAAACACAGTGAATGCACATAAAATTTATGCTGAATAGGCTTACCTGAAGATCATCATCTGTCCGTGGAGGATAAAGGGAGGCCAACTTAAGAAAGTATCGAGCTTTCTCATTCTCTTCCAGTTTCAGGTACGTCTTTCCCAGCATCAGCAAGTTCTGACTGCACATCCAAGAACAATAACGCATTGAAAGCACCTGTCTCTTTTACCATCTTTTCATTTAAAGAATTGTGTAGTAATAAAAGTCATACTATGCTTCTATCAGTGCGGTCACTGGAGCTCTTTTCATCTTATCAACGGTAACTCACACAATAAATTTTTTTATCAGCATAATGCTGCATCATAGACAAGCATTCTCAGACGTTAGGGATGTATGCCTGTATTCAAAACATTATTTATAAAGGGGACATGCATTCCAAGACTCAAGTTTTTGGACTCAAGAACAGAGCTCCAAATTCGCTTACAAATACAAAGGCAATAACAATAGACATGTACATGTTCATTAACCTTTTAAAGCCTAGCAGTAACTTTACATACCACCAGGTTTAACATTAAAAAAATTCTATGTGGTGCCCACATTGCATTTATATGTTTTGTGTGGATCTCGGAACAAACAGCAACTTTTGCCTTATAGAACATTAAGAGATTGGTTTTTATAACCAAAGTGGAGAGTGTTTACAGCGTGGTACACACTGAGTCCTTCTATAAAACAGATACGCTTCATCTTTAAAGGGTTAATCATAACACACTCCTCACATTTTGAGAAGCCACTAACAGAAGTCAGAAGACATTTTTGCTTCTTCTCTGCTTTAGACAGTCCCTCATAGCAACAAAATCAACTGACCTTCCTGCACCATGCCACGTTTGGGTTATCTTCAACTAGAATGGCCTTGAATTCAGTCAGACCCATTTTAACCAATTTTTCGGAAATCCACTGTAAAATTTAAAATAGTGATTTGTATTACCTGTAGAAGTTTGGGTCCGCTTCCTCAGCCTTGGAAAAATAGATGAGAGCCTCATCAAAGCTTGAAGTGGGTGGTGTAGCAAAAATAGCACTAGCAATCTTTCTCTGATACCATGGCATTGATGCAATATTATAACACCTACAAAAGATCATACCTGGTATGTATATACCTAAGATGCCACTCAAAACTTAAAGCACAATACAAGAGGGATATTTATAATGTTGTTATACCATCTATTAGAGACAGCCTGTCTTAGAAGACATATTGGTACATGCACATAAACCCAAATGTTCGGTCCATCAAAACTGCCCACTATAGTTTGGAATTTGGTTCCTGAAACACGTGTGTGTGTGTGTGTGTGTGTGAGGGAGTGTGTGACAGGGTGTGACTGCATTGTGCACAAGAAATCTTAATACTTATACAGTAGAGTCCTGATTATCTCAGGTAATGTGGACTGAGGGAACCTCAGATAATCAAAAACTTGGATAACATGGCAGGTTTTGTAAATTAGTGTTAAATGAACTGGATTTGAATGCGTTACCTTGGTGATGTACACTCCATATTCAGGTCATATCTAAAATTACAAAAATTAAAAAAAAAGTACTATGTATAAAAATTACAAGTCATAAACAAGAAAAATGCACACTTAGAGGCATTATATCATATAAAAAAATCATATATCATATAAAAAGCTTATTTAATGGGGTTCTGTTTCATAGAAGCTCCTCTCTCACCTCGGATAATGCGGAACCTCGGTTAAATGAGCCTTCTCATTTAACTGGGACTCTACTGTATCTGTATTCAGAATGTGTATGTTAAAACCTTTCATGTTTTGTAGCCAAAAATAACCATATCATGACATCACACTCACAGATAACACACCTTCTAATAGGTGACATTTACATGCTGAAATCCAAATACATTTTTACATTAACCTGTGTTTTCCTCATGCATAATGCATCAGGCTTCTCATTAAATTTTATTCTAGTTTCTCATACAAAATTTATTTTAACAACCATAACCAATACAATGACTCCCTGGGACAACAAATTTCAAGCTGCCCCTAGTTCTATATTATACATATAAAGAAAAATGTGCAGGAGTTTAATTCATCGGATACCCTGTTAGTGAAATACAATCAACCTTACCAGTATCCTAATATATAAAGTGTTGTTGCATCCTTTGGGTTTAATTCAATTGCTCGCTGAAAGAAAAATTACACAGCATGTGAACACTTCTACTTTCAGTACATGGCTGATGTGTGGCACGAGTTTGTGCTTTTGCTGTACATTTCACATTCATTGCCAGAATCCAGACTTACAGCAGTAAAACATGAAACTCACCTGCACTTTTCTGCTAACAAAAGTTACAATTTAACTGATCACCTGTAAAACACAGCATCTCTTTATGTGTGATTTATTTCACAATGGTCACTATCTTAGAAGGAACTGGGACAGCCAAGTTGGTATAATGCCTGTGCTACAGGATGGAACTGAGGCAATGGAGTTTTACTCCCCACAGGGGCAAGACAGTGCCAATCCCCGTTGCCACGCAGTCTAAGGTGTGGGCGTTCGTCTGAGCACTTTCTGAGATTGTGGGTTCAAATCCCACCTGGGGCATGGATGTTTGTGTCTTGTGAGTGTTTGTGGGTCGTCAGGTACAGGTCTCTGCAACGGACTAATCACTCACCCACAGGAGTCCTACCAAATGTCGTATGTCTGAGTGTGATCGCAAAGCCTCCACAATGAGGACGCCCCAGCCCCACTAGGGGCTGTCGCACCTGTGGAGAAAAAAGGGGGGGCACAAGATTTTTCTCTTCTCCACAGCACCCTGACTGGTTCCAATGCCCACCAAGCTTCCTACACAGTGGGTACTGGGGACTCTTAGCCCACAGGCAACACAGCTGCAGAAGCTGACCACTAACCTCCCTCTAACTTTGAGAATGTGCACTGCTACACCTCCAGTCCCACTTCATGGTGTTGTGCTTACGTAAACATGGCGGTAATTTTACCAGTATTGCAGACTGTGTAATTTCAGTGGTAGTATGACTGCTGAATGACAAATTGTAAAGGATCTGGAAGGAAAATATCACTTCATATCACAATCTGTTCAGGCAATACTGCATAAACAAACATAACAGGAACAATCTAATTACCCTAACACTATCAGATAAAAATCACACTCTTTAACTTTGTTGCAAGATTTCAGATATTCATGACACTAACTATGAAAAGTTCTGTCTTCTGAGATGTGATGCCAAGCAGCGTGGTAGAAAGTGACTTAACATTTAGACCAGAGGTAAGACAAATTACCACAAACTGAGTTGCAACACTTCCCAATACCAAAAGAGTGTCACAAACATGGGTGTTAAATTATATAATTGTTTGCCTAATAGATTAAAAACCTTGAACAGTGTTAATATATTTAAATATGAAGTAAAGCGGATACTCCTTGAAAACCCCTTTTATACTGTACATTAATTTTATAATTGGAAAGAGTCTTAGCGATTTGGTTTTTATTTTATGAGGAAGAGTAGTTTGGTATGTTGTTTTGTATGCGTTGTGGTTTTTATGTACTTATCTTGTAGGATACATTTTTGTACATTTGTATGTGTAAATTGACTTACCCAAATATCATTATGTGATTTTATGTTGTTATTAGGAATTGTAGTTTTGGTGTGTTTGTCTTCTAAAATGCATTTTTTGCACATCTTCGTATGTGTAAACTGACTTACCCAAATGTCACTATGTGATTTTAAGGGAAGTAAATAAATAAAATAAATAAAATAAATATAAAAGGCATCTGCTTTTACTCTTTCTACCCTGACAAATGAGGCAGTAGGTTGCTCAGAAACATTGGTATTGCTACCAGACTACATGGTGTTACATCCCAGAAGCCAGCAGTCTTCTTAAGTTCCATTTTATGTACATGAATACATTAGGAATACAAACTTCAGGTAGAAAGTCTTGCCTCAGTTTTCATGGTTGGGTCCTCTCTACCCTGAAGATGGGGGTTGTTCGTTCATCCAAAATGTTTATCTGTCAAACTACACAGCATCACATACCAAACAACAATAATCTTAGGTCTCCACAGTGAAAAGTTAAAGTCTGACAAAATATCAAAGGCTTGTAGAAGCAAATATTCCATAGTAACACATATACATACCAACAAATGCTTTTTGACATTTGGCAACTGGGTAATTCGAGCCTTAATTCCATCATATGCAGCACGCATATCAAGAAATATTGAATACCATTTGTGGACTGCATAATGGGAATCATTTAATTGTAATGCCTTTTCAACCAAAGCATAGCCTTCAAACACATATTGCTTCTTTTCTTCATTACTACACTCGTGTTTGGACAGGTG
This sequence comes from Coptotermes formosanus, assembly GCA_013340265.1. Lineage (NCBI taxonomy): Eukaryota > Metazoa > Arthropoda > Insecta > Blattodea > Rhinotermitidae > Coptotermes > Coptotermes formosanus. The sequence continues at coordinate 126,156 of BLKM01009851.1, read as the reverse complement.
ATGTAATGCCCTGCTCAGACGCCAGAGTATCTCCACATCATTGCTTTCCTGTTTAAAAGAGGACAACTGACTTCATCGGAAGACAAATATTGTGGCCCCACATGTGTTACATATGACACTACTGAATCAGAAGTGAGATCAATCAAGAATTTTCTCAATAGTACTGAGCTCACATCCAAATTCTGTAGTTTCAATTTCCATGCCAGAAAAGAATATATATATGTATATATATTGTTAAGTTCACTACTATTATTAAAGTCGTTATTAACAATCTGAATGTTGTAATTTAGCACTATAGTTGTACTAAATAACAGTTAAAATGCAGATAGCAGCCACTACTCTAAACAACAATTTACAAGACACATTTTGTTAATACTCTTATCAATATGCTTCCCTGTAGCATGAAATCTACAGTGAGGAAAATCATTACCTTGTGAGGGCAAAGTAACTCATACAATTTCTTGTACTGGTTCTCATTAAATAAGTCATCAGCCTCTGTAATTAAATTTGCAATGGCCTTCTGGTTATCACAGATTTTCTTTTTATCATCAGGATCTTTAACTGAAAACAACTGAAGAGATGTGATAAAAGTCAACCACGTTCCCGGTACAATAAAGGGCCTGTAATTACAGTCGGCACTGTCCACCTGTCAATAATAAAAACATTTTTGTACAGTCTACGGATCCAAACTTTCAAAATGTATCTCTCCCCCCCCCCCCCCCCAGCAAGATTTTTCACACCCTCAATTCAATTTGAACAAATATTCTTAACAGTTAAGGGAAGTTAGTTATGCACTTCAAATTATGGGCCAATTTCCTTATTACCTATGTAGTCTAAAATATTTAGAAAGGTATGCACAAATTTTTAAGTATAATTAAAACTGCATTGAAAGGTCCATCTCTATGGTACCAGAGCTGGGTATATGCATTATTAACTGCGGTCACGTCCTAGAGTTGGTGAATGTGGAGATGCTTAAAATAAATTTATCCCGGCCGGATTTAAGATTTATAGACATCTCCTGACTCGGACAAATATGAATATATGTGTAATGACATAGCAACAGAATTCTTCACACAAACGTGGAATAAGAAACTTAACCTCCTCAATACAATTTAGCGTTCAAAGTACTAACAGCGTATCTCAATCGACGGTGTCTGCGACATACGTTAGTAACAACATTATACTTGTATGTCTTTTTAAATTCATAACAAAAACGAACTATGCGCTTTAACATAACCTCCCAGCGAAATGACGCGCCAGCTCACAAAACCACGTCACGAAAATAACACCGAGCCAACAACTTTGTAGTCGTAACCGGTAATCCATGGCAACCGGTCTCTGGTGGTCGCCTGGGTGTTACTAATCTGACGAATTCCACTGGTTTCGTTTGGTAATGCCTTGGTTCAAATTCGAGGGAAACTTTGGCGAGCTTATCCATGACATACTACTCCGTGATAGTCAATTTGTGTTGTGTTGTTTGGCCCTGTCATCATCCGTACGCTGAAACATTTAAGTCTGCTAAATTATATGACCTCTGAATAATCACAAAATATACTAACGAAGAATATTTTATATTTTCCATTCCGCGCTTTGTAAGTCATCTTTTTGCTATTAACCAATAAATGCACACAATTGTCATAGATTCACAATAATATACTTAAAGCACTGCATTCCTACACGTTAACGGACCTTACAGGTACATCATCAGGAAGTACATCAATTGTCACATAAAACAATTACTTAACAATATTTTGGTCTCTTGTATCTGTAGAACTGATGGAAATCCATCCGTGTAGTGAGTATGTGTAGCGGACAGAGCTGTTATACTGTATATTAGAGCCGTGTGTGGAACTGATGTAGGTTTTCACGTCCGACACGTGTTGAAGTCTAGTGTTTTAAATATACAGTTGTACTCGGTTATAACGTCATGAAAGGGACTGAATATTTTGTGTTGTTATAAAAGAATATTGTTATAACCGAGGAGTATAATGTTACGGTTAACACTGAGGACCAGCTGACGCTATAGGTGAGGTGTCATATAAACCGATGTCGTTATAACTGGGTTCAACTGTATTTATTGTGAATCCATGACAATTGTGTGCATTTGTTGGTCAAGAGTAAAAAATAACTTCGAATACTTCATTCTGGGAACTGACGCCGCGTTACAATTTACTGATATACCGGAAAAATGAGTTGCTTCCATCTCCAGTCTATAAGTCGTTGAAGTTTTTAAATTTGTAATCTGGTGGCTAGCGAGATCCATAAGCATATCGCAATTTATTGCGTGTACTAACCGTGGTGGTCATATGTGTTGCCAATCGACTGTCAATGTTTCCAACTTCGCTGTCTTGTAATGGGATTGGTGTGGTGTGCCACATGCGTGTAACGCCAAAAATTTGTTTTGAGTTGTGATTATGAGCAGTGAGAATTGTTACACCTATGTGTGCGTGTTGAAGTACGTTTACGTTGCTTGCAATTGTTACTACTCTGATAGGGATACATGTGATTGTTTATGTCTAGGATTAGGTTAGAATGTAACCTAACTAAACGTTAAGAACAGGTTTTGTTTTCTATTTACAGATCTTCTGAGTAAATATTTCAGTGCACAATGCAGTGGCCATCCCTGTCCCTTATCTTGTCGGGGATATTTATTGCATATATTGGACACGCACTTTGGACGTTGGCCGAATTATTTGTACCCCCGAAATGTCAAGTAGGGGAGAAGTGCCTGACGTCCTTTTTGCATAACAAGCCTAATTTACAGGTTGGTTGGCTAAGTGTAATTTTATTACATTTTTGAACCATGTGAATGTACTCGAAGCCATGAGAGTATTTCCATAATATTTCCTGTAGTAAAATATGAGGTTCTGGTGGCACCGACAGCGGCTGTGATGTAACCCCCTATAGTCTGGTAGAAGGGTAGTGACGTTTCATATAACTGTACCTTCATTATCAGGGCAAATGAGTTATGTCACACATTTATTAGACTATATGGCCCCATGTGCTAAAAGAGAGCGATTATTAATATTGCTGTTGGTCACTGTGTCACGTGCTGTAGCAAAATATTTTGTTTGAGCATATTACAGAAGCATTAGTATGACATCTAGGTTCCTATTTTCAAGAAATTTGGTGTCTCTGTGTAAAATTTGTAGATTGCAAGAATTATTTTTGCAAGGAAGCAGCAGCAGCAGTATTGGTGGTGGTGGTGATAATTTATGGCACGGACTCTGCTATGTGTGGTGTATTGGAACTTTTTGTAGTATGTTCATTTAATGACATTGTCAGTAACCAACCTAACCAAATTATGTAGCATCAGTGATAGGCAAATGAAGGAGTATGGAGCTTTTGTGGAATGACACTAACATAGTAAAACTGAAGTATTTGGAGAAAAACCTGACCCATTGCCACTTCATCCATCACAAGCCCCATGTGGATTGGCCTGAGATGGAGTCTGAGGCTGTACTGTGAGGGCAGCAACTGACCACCTGAGTCTTGGCATGCAAAAGTTATTCACTCTGTAGCATTCATTGTTAGTATTGATTAGTATGGTGTTCATGTGATGTTATTGATTGTGTAAGATTCACAGCACACCAAATCAGGTTATCTACCTGTGTTTTTGGAAGCCAGGATACTAGTAAAATCCACAGCATATGGCCTTCATTTTTTCATAACTGCAGTAATACTCCCCCTCATTAGATGCTTATCCACCAACAGTCATATCCCAGAATACAGTTGTCTTCTCAGATATTTATGTGTGGTCTGGTGGAAATTTAGTTACATTTTAGAGGAACCTGCTGACTCTGTAGTCAGGGTGCAAAAATTCTGGATGGTAAATTTGTATCGGACCAAACCTGACAACCTTATATCTTTTCATAGTTTAAAATGGCTTTAAACAATTTCTTCTAATTCATATCTACACTGTTGAATTTATATTTTATCTGCTAAGGAAAGATTAGCACACTGTAACTGTGTGGTCAGTTGTAAATTTTGTGTTTTGACTGTTGCAAGACATTGCTGTGAAGATTCTAGTCCTTTGAACATGATGTCTTGTAGACTGGCATGTAGGTGGCTACATTTTGGAGGCACTTCATGTCTCCGTCTTTAGAAGAGTTTGCCAGCAGGTTGGAATTTTTGTTGCCACCCCCTGGAAACTTCAAATCTGACAGTGTTACATGTGTGGTTTACCATCCTCCTCCTCCCACTCTCCTCCTTCCCATTTAATTCATGTAAGATATAGACGGTAATGCATTAACATAATATTTTTACATTATTTGCACAGTGCCCCCTGAAAAGAACATACATAAGGGTGGGTGTGTTAATCTGCATATTTCAAGTTGAGAATCACTGGTCGTTTTAATGGGATTTTATCAGGGCTGTGGAGTCGGTACACAAAACTTCCAACTCTGACTCCGACTCCTCAATTTTTAAATCTCCAACTCTGACTCTGACTTCTTCATAAAAGCTCAATGTGCATTGATAATGGTAAACCTACAAGATATTTCATCACCACCATGTAAATCATCAGGCTACTTTTTAGACTTAGACCCATATTTAAGTATAACTCTAATGGTTATTGTAGCTTTCAGGGCTCTTGGTTTGGAGTATCTAGTTAAGATTTAAGATTGAGGTCGAAGTCGGAGTCAGTGCATTTTTATCGACTCCAACTCTGATGCCACCTAAAATTCCTTCTGATTCCGACTCCAACTCTGACTCCAACTCTGCAGCCCTGGATTTTATATGAAAATTTCATCAGAATGTCATGTGACAGCAGAATTGCACAACCAGTAGTTTATACTATTTTTTGTTCCTGTCCAGGTTAATTTTATTCTGGATTCCAGTGTATGGCAAGATACAGACATAATTCTAAAGCCGGTAAGCTTTTAGTTAGCTGCAATTTCCTAGATGCCAATGAACTGATATTTATATGTTTCAGTTGGTGCTATTTACTTCAGTGAAGTCAGTTCCCACAGTAGAAAAGGAAGTGATGCTAGTTGATATCCAGACAAATTTTGATTACAACTCTCCTTCCGAAAAGTAAGCTATAAATTTCTGTGAAATTACATATAGGGACATTACTTTATCTGACAAATATCATTTGTCACTTCACAATTGGCTAGTTTATTGTATAAAATTAGACCACTCACTGGCTTGCCCACATGTGCATTATTGGAGAGGGTGTGCAAGGTCTGTTTGTGTAATTGGTCACAGCAAGTATGCCATTGGAGGATCTTGCATTTCTGTGTGAAACATATGTTAAATAAGTGGCCAGGATAGTGTAGTCAGTGTAGTGACTTGCTGTGGGCTAGACAGGCCAGGAATTGAATCCTGGTGGGGTGAGATTTTCCTTGCTATCCAGACTGGCCCCAAGGCCCATCCAGCCTCCTGTAGAATGGGTACCAGATCTTTCTGCGGGGTAAAGCAGCAGAGGTATGGCATTGATCACCCACCCCCTCTGGCGCTTAATGGCCTGTTATTGGCAGAACTTTTTACCTTTTGCTGATTGGCCAAGAGAAATCTGAAATTCTTACTGCAGCTGTACTCACACAGCAGAATGTCTTTTTTTTAATGCATGAGTCATGGCATGGTGGCCTCCATCCAATTAAGGACTGCTCAGCCATAATGCCACAACTGCTGGAAGATTAGTGTATGTGTTTTCAACATTTCTGTGTACAGTACTACACTATTATGTAACTCACAGTTATAACAGAACTTGAGAGTACTACATCACAAATACAAAAAAATTGTCATTATCTTTGAAGTGGGTATTTTGCAAGATGTTTCCCCACCATAGTTCCATATGCCAGGCCTGGTGAACCTTTTACCCGGTGCAGGCAGCTTTGGCAAAATTTGGACTGCATGTGGGTAACATGAAGTTAAATACTCAGAATGAAGAAGGAGTAGGTGTTCATTTATTTATGTGTATAAATTTACCTGTGTATTTGTCTTCATTATGGGGAATAAAAATATGCTGGCAATAAGAGGAAACATTCATAACAATGTAATTCACAACGTGGGCTAGTGTGTCCGTATTTGTAGCTCATTTTTACAAAATGATTTAGTAATTGGCTGTATGTCTCCATAAATAAACAGTTAATAAGTTTTCAAAATTCTTTGGTATTCTATCTCAGCTTTGCCAGGCAATGTATTGCATGCAGCACGTTTTCTTGTCTGCAAGCTATGGGTTCAGTGGGCCTGCTGTATGCATTCTTTGTCTTTCCCATTTTAGCCACATGACTGAACCATCACAGCATCTTAGAGCACACTGTTCTATCAATAGTATCGTGAAGTTCCTTGTTACGCCTCCTTACTTGATCCTGTTTGGGTCCAATTACTGTAATCAACATTTCCTTTTCAGATACTTTCATTATATTCTTGTCACTTATCGAAACAAAAAATAATGAAACAAGGCTCAGTTAGGTTGTATTTAGAATAAAGTCACAGTGTTAGTACCCATTGTGCTTCCTCCTATGATTCCCTTTTACCCATTGTGCTTCCTCCTATGATTCACCTTTACCCATTGTGCTTCCTCCTATGATTCACCTTTAAGTAGGCCTGTGTGTGTTGTATGTAAGTAAGATATGTTGTTATAATTTTATGACTGATGCTGCTTAGAGTGCAAAACTACTGACTGTTTACAGTGTAAATGAGCTTGTATTGTTCATTGTTGCAGGACACTGACTATTCCAATCCCTCATGCTACAAGGCAGAATGGGACCCTGTACCTACACCTGTTCACATTTCGCTGTCCGGAAATTCAACCAGATACTCATCACTGGACCTACTGGAAGCTGAGACAAGATCCATTAACAGTGTATACAAGAATCGAACTGACCCAGTACCATGTTCCAGAGGCATCCACCTTCAGACTTCTAAATGGAGGAAGTGATACCAAAGTGAAGAAGGTATGTGATATACCTGGTCAATACATATAGGTTTTCATGGTGTAATGGTTTCTTTTATGTAATTACAAATTGAAGTTATTATGTCTGGTTCACTTGAAGAATGTTGTTTCAATAAAATGCAGCATTAGTACTGTAGTACCCTGTGTAATTCCTTTTATTTACATTCAGTTAGATTTCATTTGCAGGTCAATTATTGGCTTATTTTGTATGGTAGCTGTGTACAGGAAGGCTGCGTCATGTTTCTGTCACTTAACAACAGTGCTGTTTTCTTGGAACTGCAGAATTCGGTGCATGTGTGGATAAGAAAGCCTGAGACTGTAATGGTGAGAGTGAATGTAGAGTTTAGGAATCGGCAGGTTGGAGACATAAACCCAGGACACCATAGAGGTAGGATGTATAACTCTGTGTGTGTGGGGGGGGGGGATATTTTTTCTATCCAGGAGGTGCTTGTTGAACCTTCTTTTCCAATTTCTTCCAGGTAGGCATTGTGAAGTATGTTTTATGATGTAGTCAGTGGAAGATAACCAAGATAATGAAATTTTAGTCCAAAATGAGTGGACAGTGAAGATGTGAATGTTGGCTATGATTGGAAGATGGTTCAGCCTTAGTTAGCTTTCTTATTTATGTATATCATGTTTTATGTTTTTCACGTACATTTTTTGTATGAATGTAAATCATAGTATTCATCCATATACACCAACAAATGCACACAATTTATATAAAATCATTAATCGTCCATACACGTGAATGTTCCTGCCTGTTTCAGCAATAAATTGCCATCCTCAGAGAGATACAATACAAAGGCATATAAAACCAATACATCCAATTTACATATACAGTGCTAAAAATAAGACATTAAAAATAAATAATGGCAGCAGTACAGGTAAAAATGTGGATATTATTGACAATGTAATGCTGACATATTCTTGAATGAAATTCATGGATGTACCATTGTTTATCATGTACGTGGTTATTTGCATAGAAACATATAATATCAAAGTATTCAATCCAGAAGGGTCAAGTCCCTGTATCATGTACTGATGTGTCTCGTGTAGAAGAGTGTTGTGTACACAATGCAATGGATGGATTAAAATATCCCTTGTCCACAGACGTTAATTATGGGTGAGGCAGTTGTGCAGTTCTGCATGCCAAGTTTTTACAAGTGGTGGGTGGATGTGATGCTATGAGATGCCACTAAAATACAAATCCACAAAAATTGGATGTGTGGATTTTAAACCATTGCAAAAGATTCTTGATGAGTTACAGAGTGGTATAACAATGTTATCATTATGTCCTTGTTTGGGTCTCCCAAGATCATCTCTTTCAGGTTGTGCAGCTAAGGTTTTGTATGCATTGCTAATTCTACCCATGACCTTCCCATTTCACCCTAATAATACCAAGTGAAGACTGAACCATGAAACACAATGTTCTGTCATTTTGTGTGGTTACGTCATGTTTCTTAGGTTCAAGTATACCCCATAGGTCATTGTTCTCGAACACAATCAACAGTTTTTATATGATCATAATTCATATTGCATTCACATCTTTTGTTTCTCATCATTTACTTGTAATGTGGTCATTATATATTATGACAGTAGACACACACATCTTCTGAATCTTGTTTTCATACACCTAGTTGATGTAAATTATTATTTGGATGAAAATTTTGTTTTTTAAGTAAGGAATGAATTCTAGGCTCCAAATGCTCCTTTAATGTGCAGTAATAATGTATAACAACAACAACAACAACAACGACGACGACGACGACGACGACGACGACAACAACAACAACAACAACAACAACAACAACAACAACAACAACAACAACAACAACAACACTATCCGTATCATATGAGGACATTCCATAAGTTATGGCATCAGTTTTTTTTGGCCCAAGAATGTGGCAGTACAGCATCTGAAGCGTATAGTGTTGATGCATGTGGCATGCATGTTTAAATGTTACCATCGGGTGTGAAGTATATATAGTGGGGACCTGGTAGGATGCAAGCAAACCACATGAGGGATCGCAATTTTATTGTTTTATTGTTGCATGCACAGTGAACATGGAACAAACAGTATGACACAAACTACTCGTACAAACTGTTAACAACTTTCAAAGTAGTCCCTAAGTTTGTGCATGATTGTTGCCAGTGATGGGAAAGGTGGCACTGACCATCGGCTGATGGGCTAATCTGTTCCACCCTATGCTGAACTGCTGTTAAAATGTCCTCTAAGTTTGAAAACCCTTGCCCACATTTAACAGATAGCAATTATGTGACTTAATGTGTTGTTTCCTTACAATGAAATTGTTCCAGATTGATACTACAACTTATTTTGTGGTGCATCCACTGTTGCACCTTGTTCAAATGATGAGGCACTCACTTGATGGCAGTCTTGTGCATCTCTGAGTCCTGTCATACAGTCTCAAGCGCTGTAGACCTAGAAATTCCTGTATGCTTAGCCATTTCCTTCACAGTCCAGTGCCTATCTTCGTCCATACACTGTTCAGTTATGGCCACTGACATGTCTATGTGAACGGACACAGAACATCTACCATGATGCATGTCAGCAGTTGACATTCTTCCACTTTGGAAGGCCTGTAACCACCTTGCAGCTGTTCAGTATGTTAGGGTACTGTCATTCAGTGCTTCGTGCATCTGTGCGTGGTTCTCGCATGCATTTCTGCAATGGACAACTGCTATTTTAATGTACAAACACTGTTGCACTTTATGAACTTTGATTTCCAAATGAGGTTGACCACACAGTGACATTTGCACGCGAAATGTGTGTGCCCGCCTGTATATATATTCACCTCCTTCTGATGCTAACATTTGTGAGTACGTGTAGCATGCTTTCAAACATATATAGTTTATTTCACATGTTGCCACATTTTTGGCCAAAGGAATGGTTGCCATTACTTATGGAGCAACCAGTGTCATCACATGACGTGTAAGAGCTGTTATATCTACCTCACATACAGAACATTGTTCAGTTCAACTTTATTCTTTCCCTTACAGGACCAGAGCCTACTACAAGGCAAGCGAGATGAAGGGCTGCAGCGAGTGACTCACCTCAAATCTCGTGTTATGTTCAACATCCTTACTGACGATATCAGTCTGCCAAGGAGAGATTTGCCTCCTGAAATTATACGCTTGCTCATGTATGTAGCACATGCTCTGTCTATTACATTGTAGGACTGATGGTATAAACATTGATGCATGCTTAGGCATTGTTACTGTTTCACTTTTAACTCCTCTCCACTGGTGTTGTTGCATCATTTTTGGTGTTTCTAAAGGTAACTGAAGCAACTCTGGGTGATATTTTCTGGAATAATGTTATTTACTCTGGGTACTGGTTTTCAAAACAGCTCTGGAAACTCCAGTCATCCTGGGTGAATAAACAGAATGTGCTTAAATCATTAGGCATTAGGATTCCAGTAAGATTATTTAAATGTAGGTTTCTTTTGCAGTGTAACACCTAAAATGGAGTACCTACCTGTGGTGCAGTATGGTTTTCTCAACAGTCGTATTCGAGACCTTATCCACATTACAAGCAATCATACGTCTGCAGAGATAATGCTTTTATACTCACCCATTAGCATTGGAAAACTCAGGTAGGTGCAGTTACACATTATGGTCATCATCTGCTGCAGGGTGTAAGTCATTTTCTAGCTCATTTCATCTTCATAGGTTTTGGTCTCTACATAATATTGCAAATGCTCATCGTTTAAATTATTATCTCCAGTAACCATGGTCACAAAATGATATGATTTTAACAGCTACACTAACTCGAACTGAATACATATTTTATTTCTGCTTGTCTGAGTAAATGCAGATTTTTAGCTGTGATATTACTACAATGCAGTCGTCTGAGAGTTATCCAAAAATAATCTGGCAATTAGCCAGGAGAGACATGTTGCTTATGTCAGCTTGGGCTGCATAGATACAAACTGCTAGCCACCTTGACGAAACAAGATCCTATATGTGTTATGACTTCTCTTCAGTATAGCTTCTGTAAATTGTTGAACAGCTACTCTGAAATGAGTTTATGCCGTATGTGGCACCCAACCATAATCCTGAGCCCCAGGCTAGCACCTTTACTGGGGTTGGAAAATCCTGATTCTGCTGCTCTTTTTATGATGTGGGGGAAATGCAAGCTATGCAGTGCAGCATATCAGCACACTAGTCTCAATATAATGTCGACAGATGAAGTGAGGGTGGTAGTAGGGCCAGCACCCAATATTGTGGCGTAATGGTGTGATCATTGTTACACATCTTTGGAGAATCTGTAGTAATGCTGTTATATGTAACAAAATTACAGATTAATGCTGCATGTTGAAAGTGCACTACAATCAACTCTGGCCTTGGGGTTTACTGAAAAGGATGTGGATGAGATGAAGGGTATCTTTGCTGATACGAATCTGTACCTGTTGTGCATCACATTTTCTGTTGCAGCATTGCATGTGAGTAGTGGATAACAAATGAAGTTGACATATTTTTAGCAGTGTGTGTGTTTGCATGTTGCCTGTTTACAGGACACTTTCAGGCCCCTTGATTTCAGTATCTATATGAAAGAACCTGTTAAAACATCCATTTTGGGTATTTAATGCATGGTGTTTGTGTTCTTTGATTTTATTGTGTGTGTCAACAATTTCCGTGCATGTGAACTGAGATGTCTTGCCACTTTTCATACCATTGGAGGTAACACACAAGATGCAGTTGCTGTTTTTTTGTCATAATTCACTAATTCTTATGAATGTGACCACATTTTCAGCTCTTGTTTGATTTCCTGGCCTTCAAGAATGACGTAAGCTTTTGGCGTCGTAAGCGAAGCTTAGTGGGTTTGTCCAGCCGGACTCTGATGTGGAGAGCGTTTAGTCAGGCTGTTGTGTTTCTTTATCTCCTGGATGAGGAGACGTCGCTATTAGTTCTTGTGCCTACAGGGATTGCTACTGTGATAGAGGTGAGAGAGGCACACATTGGTCTATACCTGCTTATATTTCCTCAGTTGGCCAGTGGTTTTGTAAATAGATTCGGCTTCATAGAATATTTCTGGATTAAGGGTTCTGTTCTTGGGGATGTGATGTTGCATCAGTGGGTAACTGGAGCTCAACATTTTGAGGCCACTACATTGTCTCGGAACAGTATCCAGTTACCCTTTTATGCAGCTTTACATTCGGGAAGAATGGAATCCTCAGCTGCACTGCAACGAAAATATCAAGACTCATATTTTTGGAGTGGTTTCAGGCTTGAGGTAGTGTGTAAGTGTGTTTTCCAGAAGCCGTTTACTTATTGAGGTGATGTTGGCTAAGATGTGGAAGACTTGAATTGCATTACATGTGTTCTGTGTAGTATAGTGGATTATAGGTTCTTAAGCACCAGTTTGCCAGCTTATTTTTAGTATGTGGTAACGGGGAGGTTTAGGCAGTGGAAGTAAATACATCAGTGTAAGGAATTTGAAGTAGGCACTAGAAATAAATAAGGTAAGACAGTAAGTTCTGTGTTTTTTTATGTGTCATCTAGATAGTGTTGACTCAGATGTCTGTTTTGTAACTTTATAGGCAGTGTACTCCTTAAAGAAGCTTCTAAAATCAAGTTTCAGTTGCGAATTGGTAGTGACTGCTGTTATATAAAACGCAGGAAGGAAAGAGTGTGCACCTATTAGAAAAGTCAGAATACAGCAGTCCCTTGCCAGATTCAGGGTTTTTTATTCCTGAGAAACATTGCAGTTAAAGGACCAAGGCTTATTTGAAATTGGAGGTTAGGGGAATGACAGTGCTGTTAATTCTCATCGGTGTCAGAATTGCATGTTCCTTCACTAAACACAGAAATATGTGTGAGTACTAGCATGTTTAAAAATAACACATTATGTGTAAGCATGCTGATTAAACCAGTGAAGTAATATTTTTATTGTTAATCCATAAGACGTTCTATTACTGAAGGTTAAGTACAGCTTTTCTGTTGCTGATGATGATGGCGATTGATAAGTTCTCACATTCCCTCTGTTTTCATACTTATCTCAAGAACTGTAACAGTTTCTGAGAAACTGTACTGTATATAAGACATGTGCTTCATTTTTCTCTACAACTTGTTTAAACCATTTTTTACCTTGATAAAAGTTATTTTCCTTATCTGTCAATGAAGTGTATTTCCCATTTGCTTAAACAGACCATAGAATTATTACTTAACATTTCCTGATGGCTTAGTGAAGAACTCCACTTGGCTATATATGTATTGAGCCTGAGACTGAACATTTATTCCTCTGTACTATACATGAACTTGCCTTTGGCAAGCGAATGAGCAGTTTTCTTGGGGTGTGTTCGTAAAATTTACATCCTTCCTGATGAAAATTTCAGCTAAAATGTGGTCTTGGAGATTATAATTCTAACAAATTATAATTTCTTCTTGAAGTTGTATCATGTCTGTTATAAATATAGCCTGAAAGCATTTTTCCTCATTCCGTGGCATGTAGCATACATGTATGAGATGCGAAATATGAGCGTAATGTTGCTCATTAGACCTGAAGGGTACAGATTTAGACATACACAGGAAAGTAATATTAAAATAGGTTTTAAAGAAATATGGTGTCAGGTGTGGTTATAGGGTAGATGGAACTGTGGAAGGACAGGATCAAGCAGTTGGTTGTTGTGAAAACATTAATGGACTTTCAACTTCTGTAAAAGTCTAATATATTTTGATCAGTTGAACAGCTGTCAGAGTCTGAAGGAAGACTGCTCCATGGAGTTAGTTAAGTAATAGTCACTTACTAAGCATGTTCAGCTTGGCAGTAATATGTACAGGAGTTACTGAAGTAATACAGTCACTTATTAAGCATGTTCAGCTTAGCAGTAATGCTTATAGGCACTGTGGCACTGTTTATCTCATTTCATTTTTTGTTGTTTTTCAGTCCTTCGAAGAAAATGACAGGGTAATACTGGGAAACAGTTCATAATGGTTTCTTACCACATATGTATATAATTATAAACTCCTCTCTTTGGACACTGAACAATTTCTGTAGTGCACACTGCATTATTAAATAGCCTATAAAAGAGTGTACCACCATCTATCACCAGCCCATTACTTTCTTGTTCTTGTTAATGATGCAGTGACATGATATACACTAGAGGTAAATAAAATACATGGCTTTCAGTTCTGGAAAGCCCAGAAGGTGATACGAATAGAGGTATTGCTGCCAAACAGAGAGTGCTACTACCCACGGCTAAGGTTTGTGTCAAAGGCCTCAACAGCAGCAGAGCAGCAGACACAGCAGTTTGATGCAGAGAGCATGAAGTACCTTTCATATGTTCTCTACCCTCTCTGCATTGGTGGAGCTGTATACTCTCTTCTGTATGAACAGCATAAGAGGTATGTATATTGAACACGAAAGCTCATGCTATATTCTTGCATCATCAGTGCCTAATCCTGAAGCAGGTTTTGCCAAGTTAGTTTTCTGTATCTTCTCTGACCTTAGAACTGTCCCTAATTACAGAAACAGGAGAAGATACCTTATAATAGTCTATTATCCTTCTTCCTGAAATATAAGAATTCACTTTTTGTGTAAAGCTGTTTGTTGTGTACTGAATTTCTGAACAGTTTTTGTGTCTTGTGCTTTGCTTTAAGGTGATTTTGTATCCTATAAGATGTGAAGTTCTCACTGTGTCTAGCCAACATACCCTAAAGGTGAAATGTAGAGTCTAGGTAAATTATTGTGCATTCTTAACATGGCACACAGAAGTACAGGCTGCCTCCAAAGATAGTTTGGATGTAGAGTGTGCCACTTCTTCCAAAAATCATTTCCTCATAGTCCAGTCTATAGCCAGTTTGACTGAGCGGTCATGGCTAATGAAGTTAATGTATAGGTATTACACTGCACATACAGTTCATTTTTTTACACTTTGCTGTTTATAACAAGGGTAGTAAAATTGTCTGAAACTTCACAGAACTGGGAACTTTAGACATATATTTCTTCTAGCAATTTTAAACAACCATTGTGTCACCCATGAAGTACTGTGTCACTGGGTGGATGTTGACAAAGGTAATCTTGTTGAATCTAATGTGTACTTGTTTTCATGGGAAATTTCTAATATTTTTTATTTCAGTGAAGATTTGTGTTAATTCAAAAAGGCAGAATTAGCAGACCTCCTAATGGATGGTTTAGTAACACTTTGTGTGATTTGATCGTATGAATTAGAACCAAGTACTGGATTTGCTATGAGAGTGGACAAAATCATTTGTGTTTCTTTCAGTTTTCCCATGTGGTACTCCTTGTGTGATTTGTTTCTAAAATGTTATCTTTCTTCTTGCAGTTGGTACTCATGGAGTATTCACTGTTTGGTGAATGGTGTTTATGCCTTTGGATTTCTGTTTATGTTGCCTCAGCTGTTTGTTAACTACAGATTGAAGTCAGTGGCTCATTTGCCTTTTAAAGCCTTCATGTATAAGGTAATTTTGAGCATGAAGAAGATGCTTCACTTCAAGCTTACGATTATTGAAACTATATATGATGCATGCAAGAATAACTCTAAAGACTTTATTGCGCTTTCTGTGGCTGTGCAAATTGAGAACAGTGGTAACTGATGCAAGTTGTTATGAAGTTACTCCTGTGCATAAGCACCTTAACATGAAGTTCTGTTGTGGGTGTGTTGGTAAAGCTTCACACATTCACACCGGTGTTAGGTGACAGTAATCAGCATCCCATTTGTCTTTACAGCTGGAAAGACAACTGCCGAATCATGCCACTTGAGGGCAGAATGTTGACTGATAAATGTCAAAGCACCCTGCTAGGAATTGGACCCTTGTCATCCAGTTAGTATCATATCAAGTCAAGTCAGTTCCTGTTACTTGACTTCGGAGCATAGGGCCTCAATAGAGCAAGACTAGCAGACTCTGTTCCCAGCTATTGCCTTGACCTCTATGTAAGTCTTACCCACTGTTTCTGCTCTTCCTTGGTCTCCCTCTTCTTCGTTGTCCTTGGAGGGTTCCGACTCAAAGCCTGGTCCTCTGCGGCAGAGGAATTCCTCCTAAGCATATGTCTGATCCACTTCCATTTCCACAGTTTGAGTGGCACTGCCACTGGTTTCCCTGGTGCATGTCTCCACATTTCTTCGTTTGAGATAATGTTAGGCCAAAAGACCTTAAGACTTTTCCTAAGGAGCCTGTTGATAAATACTTGCACAGTATAGTGCCACTTTCTTGATTTATGCCTGTAACTCCATGACAATATATGCACGAAAATTTGAGGATTGTTAAATTTCATAACCAGCATGTAACACACCTGGGTTTCCTTTCTTCGAGGGGAGGGGGTGGGGAGAAATTTTTTTGATCATCACATCTAAGTGCCACTAATTCTGAGAGTAAAGCGAGTGTAGTGATAATCAGTAACCTGGAGACAGGAGTAGAGCAGACTCTGGACATGCCCCATGTGATGCATATACTTGAGGTAATTTACAATGTTCATGACTACTGATGTACCTGGTTACTACCATTGAACACGTACTGCATGTTTATATATCCATACTAGCTAAAATACCCATTCTCATTTGGATTTTTTCTAACAGTAGTCCATATTAAATAATTAAATTGCGTATTTGTCATATTACATATGTTTAATAAACTCGTACATCATTGCTTGTTTCTTTTTGTATGTGCTTTTAACCTTTCTTGTTGGACACATAACATAAACATCAGTACTCTGAATTGTTCTTACTTATTAAAATGAAGTTCTGAATATGAAAGCGTGTGACATCCCATGCTTTTTCTGTTATTTATTGTTGTGGTACCACTTCGTGATATGACCTATAAATAGTATGAATCACTTTATAAATTATAACTTCAACTAGTACATGTCATGTTCTTGACCTTAAAGTAGTTGTCTAGTACTGGAACAACAGTGGAAATACATTACTTTATCCAATTTACCATCTGCAGTATTCAAGCAGACAGAAAAGAGGGAGAAGGGAAGACAAAAAGGTTGTAGCTGTGCCTGTGAAAATATTTTGCCTTAATTTTACAGAGAAGTGGGCAGAAGGTAGATGTAGGTGATTTGTCTCTGTCCAGCTTTAGAAGCAGTGTATGAAAACATAATGAGGAAGGAATTTTTATCAGAGTGAGGACTGCACAGTGATTTTGGTTTCTTTATATTCTATGAATAATATGTTAATATGGCACTTGGGTCAATGAAAGAATGAATACAGGCAGTCAGAGCTGAAGTTGCCCACCTGTTCCCACACCTTACTCACAATGCACACTTTTTTTCCATCAACAGCTCAGGCTGCTCTCTGCCCTTCCACTTAAGAAACTGAGAATGCTGAGAGGTAGAGTGGAATGGGGTGCTGTGGTTAGTGTCCAGTGGTGGATGTGAGGGACATCTCATTGAGGCGATGTTGTTGCTAGACAGACCAGTTGGGAGAAATGCATGTTCACATTTTCATCGCCTGAAATATAATGAACTTTACACACAACAGTAATTTTACTTTCAGGCATTCAATACTTTTATTGATGACCTGTTTGCATTTATCATCACTATGCCTACTGCTCACCGAGTAGCCTGTTTTCGTGATGACATAGTGTTCCTCATCTATTTGTATCAGAGGTGGTAAGTACAAGCTACTGTTTCTTTTCATAGGTGGGATTTGTTTTGTATAATGCCATATTTCTCAAATGTCTCCTGCTACTGAATAAGCCACAGAGCCCAGTTTTCAAAAGAGAGAGAAAATACGAAATAGTTAACTTGAATTTGCAGTAGTATTGGGGTGTAAGTAATAAAGAACATAGTGTCTTGAAATTGGAATGCAGTGTTCTTCATTTTCTGCTACAGGCTTGTATCTTCCAGGATCTGATGTGCCATTAGGGCATTCCTGTCTGTTTACACAAATTGTTCCTTGCAAAGCAAACTAATCATCCATCCCAGCTTTATGTTATGTGTATGGTGCTCATTTGTTGCAGGACCCATGCACACTTGAACTGTTGCTTCTTGCTTATCTATTAGCATAGTTCTTCTTTAGTTTTAGAAAACTCTTGGGATTGAAGTTTTTTATTTATTGTGCCTGTTAAATTATTTTCAGTCTTTCACTCTCCATAGAGGAACATAAGCCTCATCCTTTAGTGCACATGTATAGCAGAATGTATGAGTATGCAAATGGGACAGAAACTGGCTTGGTGTATAAAGGAAAACCAAACATTCTTAGCCATGACAGCCAATACCTTTTCTGGGAATCAGACTATCGATCTGTCATTTACAACTCAGATATAAGATATGAAGCTTTTATGGCAGCTGAACACAGTGGAACCCTGCGTATCAGGCATGTCAGTGTGGACTGAGGTTGCTGTGTTTCAGGGACTGGCCCTCCCTCCATCATCAGGGCTTGATGGAAGGAGAGACAGTCTCCAGTATGGAAGTTTATTCCATACTGACATGGCTTTTCAACTGAGAAAACTTCACTAGTCAGGGGAGTTATTGCCAAGCTAACGCAATCTGCTCCACCTCCAATTATTTTATAATATCGTGCAGTACTTCATCACACATTATGTGCCTTACAGGCTGTATCCAGTGGATACAACACGGATAGATGGTGTGGATGACATAGACCAGCCAAGGCATCGCAAGAAAATCGACTGACAGAGGTGGAAGTAGTACAGTGAAACCCTGTTAAGAAAATTTTGAAAATTCCAAGAAAATCCTACTTCTTAAGCAGGAAATTTCTTAAAAGGGTAATTTTAATGAAATGGGAAAATTTTGGTGCTTTTTTATCCTGACTTCTTAGGTGGGAAATTTTCTTAACCGGGTTTTTCTTAAGCGAGTTTCACTGTATTAACAACAGGTTGCAGTGTTTAAATTATTGTATTACAAACATTCCATTTTAAATATATTTTTAAAACATTATGATTCTTGGTGCAATATAAGGGCTCCTTTATGAGCATTCATTTGGGTTGGAAATTAAAATACAGAAAACTCATGATTAATACTTATAATGTACCATATATTATATTATACAAATTATTGTTTCTGTTGGAAATTAAAATATAAAAATCTAATGGTTAATACATATAATATAAGAAATATTAGATTATATGCCTTATTATTTCATGTTGGAAATTAAATTGTACAAGGTGAATTATAACGCAAATAATATAGACTGTATCTTTAACCATCTCTGTGAGCATGGGGCAATTCAAGCTGAGTAATTTAACGTGAGTCAACTGATCGTTGCATCTGAAATAGTGGTAATGATATGTAGGCTGGTAGAAATTTACATGTGTTTTGAAGGAATGTGCTGCTGCTGAAGTGTCTGTAAGTTTATACCAGATATGGAGGAGGTGGTTTCCCACAAAATCTTTGTAAATTTTGCCAGCCACACACACTAAAGCCCAAAAGATAGTAATATTTTCCAGTGAGAGCATGCTCATAAACACTTTCACGTGTTTGCTGTGTGTAAGAATGTATCAGTGTCACCTGATTTGTGCTGTCATTTGTTATTAGGCTGGCTGGGCGGAGGTCTCTCTTATCCATGAGAATACATTGGGTAATTAAATTAAGGTGCAGTTTTACCCCCTATTTTGTTTGCTTGTAGAACTTTATTTATCATTTTGAGAAGTTGAAACAAAGTAATAAGAAAAATAGTTGTGTGCGCTAGCTATGAACTGACTAGTAAATGAAGAAAGTTGTGTAGTAATTAGGGACGTAGTGATAGTGGTGTACTGCGGTGGACTGAGATGGGGCCCTATAGCAAACTTTTATTGTAGTAATAATGATTGTTACATCTTGCAATGTTAAGGATTAAACAAATAATTAAACAACGATTGTAACATGCAGTGTTATAGAGTGATTACATGGACATGAACTCTGAGCAAATGCTGTATTGATTGTTACTCAGGAGTAAATCTTTGGCCTTGGCAGCATGACTGGGGGTTCATTATCTCAAGCTTGCAGAGAGTATGTATAGATTATTGAAAACATCGGTCTCTGTCACTCTTCACTGGTTGCCAGTTACGTATTCAGTTTTGTAACTAGCCCAGAGACAAGTTTATGCACAGCTCTAACCAGATAGAATAGGATAGAAAATGGTATCTTGAATGACAGAATTAACTTGTCTTCACAACACACAACTACACTGTAGCCCACATATTTGCAACTGGAATACATCAGTTACTGTTGGTAAACAGCTAACAGCTGAGTACCCTCTATGAAACCACTACCAAAGTGAAAGTCATGTTCCTGAGTAACCAACAGCAGCCAGATGAAGCTTCAGGAGGTTTGTAATGCATTTGTAATGTGTTCTATGCTAGCATCGTTTTGGTTTAAACTTTTGCTGTGCATTAGATGCCCGCACTGGTCCCCAGCTTATATTGCATTTTTTGTTAGAGTGAGTGAGGTGATGTACACAAGCTGTAGGAACTACCAGAATTACATGACTGAACTTTCATCTTTGATGTTTGGCTTGAGAGTGAGTTATGTAACTGTCTTGCATAACTTGTAAGAGAGAGAAGAGTGACCTTGCTTTTGCTGTTATTGAGGATGGTAGACACTGATTATGTTGCTGCAATCAAACATGTTTGCTGTAGCAGCTGTCAGATAGGAAGAGGATAAGGTAATTGTGGTATTGTGGTTAAAACATGTTTAATATGGCAACTGTGATGTTGGAAATGAAAATGGGTAAATCTTATGGCCTTGAACAGGCCTGTATTCTGTGACTAAATATTAATGTATTTTATGAATGGTAGCTCATGCGTGCCATAAAATCACTGGTGCTTCAAGAGTGGAGGTGGGGGGAGGGGGGATCTGTGCATGCTGTGAGGAAGGAATGTACATTTATTTGTGTAAGGAAAACTGGGTTCTTATACATGCTTCATTATCATCAGCAGACAAGCAAGAGTTTGATTTTTAAATTGATTTTCTGCTCCTTATGAGCCACCACTGCAACTTATAAATTTCCTGCACAGTTTTCTGCATCTTTGACATGTGGATGTGATTATGACAACACTTGTTGATTAATCCTGCACTGTTTGTTTGTTTGTTTGCAAGATGTAGATTTTAACTTGTTACTTGGGTGGATGAAGATAATGTTGTTTATGGTGTAGTTTTATATGTCTTTATGAGTCAACATATATGAAGTTCCTTTCTGAAAGGAGAATTGTCGTAGTTTTATAAGACAGTGACCAGATCCTCTGGTAAGGTTAGTTGTAGTTTGTTTTGGTAACGATGAATAAAAATCGCATTCATTTATCGGTTTGAGGTTTGAGGTTAGAGTGTGTGTTTTAACACTGTTAATTGAAATAAAACCAAAATTAAGAAATGATTTTAAGTGGTGACTGTATAATAAAGTTCTAAAAACTTTTATTATACAATGATATATTTACCTGATATAGAATATCCTGAATGCAAGACATTTCTTCAAAAAATTTACTTCACTTCACTTAGTCTGATCCTCTTCTACCTTGCAATATAGTGGTTCAAAAAATTTAAATTTACAGGAAGGCCATCTTTTTCCATTTATAATGCTGTCAAGTATTTTATCAGTCAATATTCAGTATAGCTGGTTGGTGTTTTGACTAGGCTGTGGGTTGTATGAGAAACCATGGTTTAATTACTGGCAGGGACAAGAAATTTTTCTCTCCTGCAGCTTCGCAGAATGGCTTGGAGGTCCACCCAGGCCCTGATTGAATTGGTACTTTTTGGGGGTTCTTTTCCCCGAGAGTAAAGTGGTTAGGTTGTGAAGCTGATCACTCCTGCATATGCCTTTCTGGCATGGTGAAGCTTTACCTTTAGTTCTGAAATGAAATGCATCTACACTTTATTCACATTCTTTTACTGGTATTAACCCAGTAGCATACTTCTATGGCTGTGAGATGTTGCTGGATTCATGCAAAATTACTTATTGGGGTAGCATGTTGTGCAGCTGGAAAAGGGTGTGTGATAATTATGGGGCACAATTTTGCAAATGTCAAAATAATTTCATACAGGTGCTGTATCAGGAAAATGAACTACCATGACAATGGCATATTTTTATGCATTATACACACTATTTCAGCAGGTTTATCTGAAACAAAGATGGTCTACCTGTGCTATGGATGACAGTGCTACACTGGTTGTTTTATGCTATTTTAAATGTAAACATTCATCATTGTGATGTATTTATTTTGCTTTGTTCATGATCATATTTCAGATGATACATTCTAAAAAAAACCTCAACTTGGAAGTCGTAGAAATACAGTACTTTTGTAGAACATTTGTTCATGTAAAATGTTATTTATGTTCATTCCTTCCAGTCTGTGAATATTATTTTTTACTGCCAGTTTTTCTACAACGTTTGCAGGTCTAAGAGGTGTTAGTATAAGTGCAGAATGGGTTCAGTATCTTACATGATAGTCTTGTGGGTTATTACACCTTGTAGGATTATAAATTTGTTTCGGCATCCTGATGATTGAAGTAGCACCTTCTTCCAAAATATCAGAACAGAGTTGTTATCCTGCATGGTGTAATAATGCAGAAAACTATCAGTTGAGCTATATGTGCCGTTTATATGGATTCAATATGCTAATAGAAGTTTTTACTTATTTATATGCCTTTTTCATGCAAAACTGAAAGGAAATTAAACGTTCTTCCTTTTGCATTTCTTCTGAAAGTCTTCTCATTCAAGACATAAGATTTCTTATAATTTTTCTGAAAATAATTTATTAGTTATTTGTACCAGTTATCACATCATCATCATGCATGTCAAATCATGACCAATCTTATTTGTTCTTCAGCCTTAATTTGTGTTTCAAAAGAAGCTGAGGGAATGTCCTTTCGTGTTCCTGAGCAGTAACTACCAGCTGTCTACTAGATGTAGGTGGAATGTAGCTGTGATGTGTAACTATAGCGTTTTCCTTAGCTACCTCCCAGCGTCAGAAAACATCGGCATTGGCCAAGTCGGTGTGAAAATAAATGATATGTTGAGAGCATTTGACTGAATATGACCACCTAGATAATGTCTCCTGAACTGGCCCACTCCTTTCATGATTAGGTTGTATGTGGGTAGCATAGTTGAACAAAAGACTTCTGTTGGTGAGTGAGCTTTGTTTCTCCTGTGCACAGTGTTTGTACTTGCAGGATTGTATGTTGTTGGCAGAAGTGTAACTAGTTTACTGTTTATTGATTCTATGGCTGCTACATGCCCGTTTGTCTCAAACATGAACTGTTTTCTCCACTGTTTATCTTTTGGTTTCATCGTGTCTAGCAGAAGGCAAGGTTGTAAGGTACTAAAATTTTGGTTAAATGTTTCAAAAGTATTTTTAATACCGTGTACAGTTTCGACTGAAGTTCACTGGCCACCATAACTAAGTAGATTATATAAAGTATTCTTAAAGGAATTCATGGATTTAAGTCTAGGAGTGATTTTAATACAGTATGGTAGGCATAACAAAAGCAGAACTGTAGCTAATTATTCAAGGGATCATATTTTTTTTAAACCTGTGTTCTATGGTCTGCTGCTAGACTTTAAAAGTGATGGTATTTCAGAGTGTATGTACAAGTAGTGTTACTATTTTACAACTAGCGTAATTTTTTATGACTAAGTATTTTGTGTTGAAGACAACTGTTTTCACCTCCTCCCTTCTTGTGGCATCTCTTAGTGTAAATGGCTAAGGGGCAGGATACAGGGTTTTGGTGTCAGGGAGTTGGTTCCACATTACAAACCCCCAGTAAATTATTTAATATGCCCTGAAGGAAAAACTGTCAATCATAAATGTACAATGTGGGTGATTGTGGTATATCTTTGATTTTAATACCTTACAAGAGTACCATACAAAAGAGGCAGTGTTTACATAACATAATATTGTGGCATATTTGTGTGACCATTGTTGCAATGGAAATTCAGCAATGCATTTTTGTGTATTGTTGAGCTGCATGTCTGTCAACAGTATAAAAGTACTGAGTGTCACACAAAAATGCTTTTATGTTGAATTTGTGTTGCTTGCAACAATAAAACGTACTTAGGTCTTCATGTAAAGTGCCTGATATTCTTTTATTGATTTTAAATGCATTTTTATAAAAGCCACCACTATCAAATTTCGTGGAAGACCATCCAGTGTGGGAGCTGCTGTGATATGTATGGACAGACAGACAGATGGACGGACATGATGAAGCTAATAGGCACTTTTCACGACTGTGATCATGCCTAATAGAGAACTTAATTTTTGTGTTTTAAGTAGACATGTTTATGGATGCTAGTAGTAATTAGATTGGTAGTCTTATTTCTGTTGAATGGTGTGCTCAGATGGGAAAATCTGTTGTAGTTCTATCAGCCGAAGAATGGGAGATCTTTCAGAACCATTGTACTGGTCTTGATTTTTTTCCATATGAAATATTAAACTCAACTTGACATTATTCGAGTCATGTTTACAAACGTTTTAGTGGACTTTGCATGTGCAGAAATAGTCATAATGTTACTGTGAACTCTCATTCAGGACTTGGCAATAGTAGAAATTACAAGTTTTTTTATGTGCAGACATTGCATGGACATGGTGAAGCTAGTGTGCATGCATATGCACACTTGTGTGTGTTTTTGCAAAAATGTGTACAAGTAATGATGTAACAGTGGGTATCTGTTTACAAGGTGTTTGCTTTTGCTCTGTGATAAGAACAGCTTTATATAACTTGACAGACTGATAATACAGCATCAGATATGTCCATCTAATTCATTCCAAGAAGATAACACTGCCAG
The DNA here is from genome assembly GCA_013340265.1 of Coptotermes formosanus. NCBI lineage: Eukaryota > Metazoa > Arthropoda > Insecta > Blattodea > Rhinotermitidae > Coptotermes > Coptotermes formosanus. Next base: position 101,556 of record BLKM01009851.1, on the reverse strand, counting down.
CTGCCTGTAATTCGGTAATAATTCCTTGCCTTTGAGTGACAATCAGGAGAACCAGTGAGAACGCCAGAGTTGTCTGATGTCAGCAGTTCAAAGGATTGTGCAGTCTCAAGGTAATCTGTACACATGTTTTGCACAAAGTGCACTGCAATGAAACTGTGTTGGAGGGTTTTCACTGCAAGTTTCTTGGCACTCTTTTTTGTATATTAGTCCTTGAACAGTTTCATACTTTACATCAAGCTCAACTGAAACCTAATTGATTTTCTCAAAACTTGTCACACATATAATTTAGTATGAATTACACATCTGATAGGTTTAAAACTTTTATTTAAAGTACCTTTATGCTGTACAATAAAAGTAGAGCAAAATAAATATGAAATTAACTTCTGAGTAAGATAGTCAGTATAGTGACTAGGCTGTGGACTAGACAACCAAGGGATTATGATTCAATGGCTTGCGGCAGCAAGAAATTTTTTCTCTTCTTCAAAACATCCAGACCGGCTCTGGGACCCACCCAGCCTCCTATTTAATGGGTTCTGTGGGCTCTTTTCCAGAGGTAAAGCAGCCAGGGTGTGTAGCAGACTACTCACCCCCATCTTGGTGCAAATTCTACCTTATCCACACTAGCTCTGAAGTTGACCAAGCCTCATATCAAATTGGTAGTTGAAACTTTTGTTTACCAAGGGTAAAGCAGTTGGAGCCTCAAGCTGACCACTAGCCCCATCTAATTCCAAGGTCTGTAATATCTGGAGCTTTAATTTTATTCGTCCCTTATACTTGCAATGGTATGACACTTATTTACGTTGTTAAAACTAGCTGTCGTTTGTGTGTGGTAGCATAGTTGGTGTAGTGACTGGGCAACCAAGAAATTTTTCAATCTATGGCAGGGACAAAAGGTGTCCCCATTCCCCAGAATGTTTAAACCAGCTGTGGGGCTGACCTGCCCTCATGTTTACGGGGTGCCAGGGACCTTTTTCTTCAGGATAAAGTGACCAGGATTTGAAGCTAACCACTTTTCCATCTAGTGCTGAGGTTAAGAATGAGTGGAGCTGCACCTCCACTTCCCTATATATCGTAATGACTCGCAAAGGGAAAGCTTTTCTTGACATAACGAACATAAAAAAACAAACATATGTAACAGAAAGGAACAGTATTTGTATAATGTTTGTTTAGTAAGGAACCCTACATTTATTACAGATTCTGGAGACAGATAAATGGAAGGGCCCTCACAGCAGTTACTGGACGTGCTGCAGAGTGTGGTTCTGTTTGCTTGCCCACTAGTTGCATATATCTTGTTATTCAAAAGCAAACAAAGGTTCAGAACTCAGGAAGGGTACTACAGCAAACCAGGTACAGTATGTGTGTGCACGTGTGAACTAAATGTTATCAGATTCACCCATCTCTGCATTCATCATTCAGGTACTGTGTACATAATTACATGTGTCGATGTATTTCAATCTAGGAATATGATTCATCATGTTGGGTGGAGTTAATACTGTAGTTTTCGTGTATATGAGTCCAAGAATGGGAATTTGTCTTATAAAAAATATAAATTTGAATATGAGTAGTAGGATACCATTGTGATTCTTTTCATTACAGCAGAATTATTCCATTTAGCATCCACATCAGTACATAAAAACTTATGTATTACTGCAGTCATCAGGTCACATGTTTTGCCATCTTCATAATTTGTGGATATAAGCTATTTTGTTGTTATGAATTGAAGAGACTGCATTTCAAATATCAGTTCCCTGAAGTGTTTATGTTGGTGAATATTATATGTTATTGCTGATTGTAGATAAAATAGTTTTATTAAGCATTATGTTGTTAAAATACATTGAAATGCAATGAGTGTGTAAAGTAATAAGTTAATTATAATTACTGCAGGGATATGAGGTGCCTAATTGTACTAGATGGGCAGTTAGTGTGTGTTGGTGAGTCACACATGTTGCATTGTTGATTTATATTTTATTATCAGTGACAGAGATGTCAGCTTTTTAATGTTGTCTTGTGTTTAATTGTGAAGTCAGTCATCATTCTGTAGTGTGTCTTATGACAGGTTCATATCCTCTTCCAAAGCAAGATCTCCTGTGATCTAGTGTTTCCTCTTTCAGTTTCCAGTATCCTCTCATTTCCTCGAGGTATCCAGTGTTTGTTTATGTCTTCTTCCTTGTCTTCCCATTACTTCTTCTATCTTTCCTGCCGTAATGTGTTTTAGAGAGCAGTTACTGTGTAAGAGTGAACAATCCACTTAGCCTTCCTTCTTTTTCTTATATGTTTGATATTCCATACCTCCTTGACTCTGTGTAATTCTTCTTTGTTTTTCACATGATCAGTCCAATTGATCCTCTCCATCCTTCTCCAGCACCACATTTCAAAACTTTCCAGGTGTTGCTCCTCTTCCTCCTCCTCCTTGGCACATTACTGAAATGGCTGGCAAAAGTGTGCAGGATTCCATTCTCAAATGTAGTATTCAGTTTGCAGGCAGACATTCTGAACAGTTTTTGTAACATGTTGCATTATTACATAAGACTTATTTCAGTTTTATGTTAAAGTTACTGTGAAAATGTCTGATGTGGTGTCAAAATGCCATGACTCTTAAACTTTCTGAATTTGACCCATGTTAACGTGACTCTTTTTCTCAAAATGACGTCATTTGTGTACCAAAAGAAAAATTTGGCAGATTCTGACTGACTCTCTCTCTGTTTATACATGTGATACATGGGTGTGTGTGTGTGTGTGTGTGTGTGTGTGCACGCATGCGTGCGCAGGCATGTTTGTGCGCAAGGTATTTTACCCTAACAGTCCTCACATAATTATAACATAATTATGTTAATTACAGGTGGTATATGTACACACACACACACACACACACACACACATATACTTTATATAATGTACTTAGTTTGTGATTGAGTCACATCTGCATTATGGCTGTCGTGAGAACTGCCAGTAGATGGCAGTACTATTGTAGTGACTTCATCAATCATCATGAGTCAAGATGCCTTAGAGCAGTGCATGATTGTTGTGCTAACCCTCACATATGAAGAGCCCATTTGTAGTTTCTCTACATTTGTGAATTACATTAATTTGTGGACTTATAGTACAGTGTCTGTTATGTGATGACATGTGTGTTTTATGAAATGGCATGGTTTCAGGTGCATCCCCTATCTTAGACTCATGGGTTACTACATTTGTTAGCATTTTGTAATATATGATTACATCTACCATTATTACAGGTTGGAATTTCTTCTTGAAGAAATGGTGGGTGCACTGGAAACTGTGGCAGCTGCAGCGACACAATGTGTCTACTGTGGCGGAGTCTGCCTTTGTAGTAAGCCAACAGGATGAGGACAGAGAGCTGCTGCGGACACTTGTGAAGGAGAAGGAAGTACTGTTTGTTCTACAGTATAATATTTCTTGCGTAGTTTATAGATCCTAATTCAGTAAGTGTTAAGCATGATTTTACGTTTGCTATTTAGCAGACTTCATTAGAAGTAACTGATTTTGATTAACCTGCAATTAATTCAAGACAGTGACATTGTAACAAGCCAGGATAGGATGATGACATAAAAACAATGTACAGTAGTTTTCTAATTAGACTGTCACTTCTCAGGGACAGTCAGAGAGCTTAACAACTCTTAACCAGTTCAACAGGTTGTGTTGTGCCTGAAATTAATTTATTTTTTCTGCCATATTTAATGGGCAGAATCAATTATCAAATAGAAACAAGTCACCCATGACAAAAAAACAAATGCACCAGTAAAACAGTCATTGTGACAAAAAGGCAAACTGAATCTGAACTGTTGTTTGACACAGAATTTCTGAACCATGCAGTAACAAGAACTGACATCTGCCATGAAACCAGTCCAACTGTTTTGATTTTCAGATTTTATATTTAGGCCAATGCTAAATTTAAATTTTATTGGCAGCTAGTAGGCATAAGACAAACTATTTTAACCCAGATGACCTCTCTCTCAGTTCAGTTTTATTTATGGTAAACAGGTGGAAACAAAAGATTGTGATGCAGAGAAGAAATGGTTAATAGCCAATCACACTTGTGCAGTTGCTTCTTTGTTATTGTTGTCTGTGCTCTGGTGTTATTTAAGTAGCGTCGGAAGATCAGAAGATAATTGTTAATGCAGAGTAGGTAAGAATTTGGGACAAGGGAGTGGCAGCTCATTTTAAGGTAGTGTCTTGCTAGAGACAAGTGAAAACTGTGAGCAGCCTAAAAATCACCAAGATCAAACTGTGTACCTCTGAAATGTAAGTGTGTGGCATTACTGTCACAGTGCTTCATGCAGTTGGTTTCCTTGGCCATTAACATGTATGTTTCACATGCTTCTTAGTCCTTATTAGAGTTCATGTTGATATCTTGCTGTGAATAACCAGTACAGTTGTTACATTTAAATTAAAAAATTAACAGGTTTTGTGGATCAGAGTCATGAAAAGCTGGTAGTTGCTGAGTTGGTCAATAAATTTCCTTCCTTAAGAAACATGATGGTTACGTTCTTCACTAGAAGACACCAGTGGACTTGCTAATTAAGCAATATTCTTCGGTGATTAGCGGCAGTATTACACTTTCATACATTAAAATATTAGCTATCATATATATATGTATATAGTAACGTCAAAATTATTGGATCCAGTGATCATACTATTGAAATGCTATACAGACAAGACATACTGTTACTGTTGGATGTTCTGGCTGTAAGGTGCAATTGTTGCAGGTGGACAGCATAGCAATATGTGGAACAGATCACAAGGGTAATGCAGTGTATCTAAGAATTACCAGAAAGCAGCACAGTATTACTGAAGTCTGGCTGTATGTCCAACTGGATGATGGGTCTGTATACCAGCTTCCGGGTAAGTTCAGGAATTGCTGCAAAACGTGAGTTTTGTCAGCTCTGTAACCCAAAGTTTCAAGTTGATAAAAACTGAAAATGAAAATTTAACTTTCACCTGGGATAAAATGCTCAGAAGTGTCGTATGTAAATTCGTATTTCTGGTCTGAGTATTACAGTGTAATTCCTGTCTCCCATTGATGTCTGTTGAAAATTAAGTATCTTGTTGATGCTTTGATACATCATATGATGTGGCAGGTGTGTTTCTTTCACATGTTACTTCCATTTCCAGAGTTGTCTTACTGTGGAATAATGTAAAGTAAGCAAGTTTCTGCTGATGTGAATTTTAAAATCTAAAGTTACAGGTTGAGTAGGTTTGGAAAGGAGTTAGCAGTTTGTATAATTTGATTTTATGTTACCTGACACTGGAACAAGACCAAGAAAAGATCCTATATTTAAGAATTTGTGTGGGGTGTTTGCAAGGTTTGCTTTCTGTAATCTTGCAAGGAATTGAGTTCTGCTTGTAGGATCTGAATATTTAGCACTGCTAATAACGGAGCTTTTTGTTATCACTTTATTCATTCCCTTAGTTCTAGATATTTTTCATATGGTTTATTTTTTAATACTACACAGCAAGTGGGATGAAACATTTTTTTCATTGTCTGTTAGAACTAAATGTGAAAGGGGATCAGATGGGTAAGACTGGTAGCAGGTAAGGAAGTATATGCTGCCCAGGCCATAAACATAATTTCCTGGTGTTACTGCAGCATTAAGCTTGTTGTCTCAGTCAAGTGCTGGCAATGCTTTTGGTGTACTCAGTATTTGCATTTGTTTGCCTTCTACCCACAAGCTAGAGTGACATAGGTGAAATGGACAGTTCGGTCCTGGCCACTGTGTAGTGCAACTGTTGTGTGGGAGGGAAGTGGTAACACAGTGTGCAATGGAGGGAATGGGTAGTTAGTGCACGGTGAGGTTTAGCATGCTTCAGATCACAGTGTTCCATTGCTCAGCAACGTATGGCCAAAATATTGAACACGTTACATCTTTTAGGTGTATCTAGCCATTGTGTTATATCTGTCCTTCCACAGCAGTTATAATGCACTTGTAAGTAATTGGAGCAGCCACATAAAGCATGAAGCAACCAGGAGGAGCCTTTAAACATATATATGGGATGTGGTGAAGAATGGAGCACACAAACAACTGGGAAGAGTAGAAAGATCTTGAATCAAAACAAAAGGCATGAGACCCCCTACAGGTAGTATTACTGAGATACAGTGGTAAGAAGGAACCATCAAGTGGGGCAATAGTCTTATTAATCCTACTATTGCAGAAATGTTTTGAGGTTTTCTGCTCATCCCCATTGTTCTTGTATGCCATTATTTGTCCCAGTTGACAATCACATAGCCCCTTTCAGGGGATTTGTTCCTATTACGTTTTGTTTTGTTTCAAGTATTTTTTTACTTGTCCCCATTTTTCATGTGTGCCTTTTTTGCTCCATTTGGTGAGCATTTAGTGGTTCATTTTAGGGCGTTTATTTCTTTTATGTTTTATTTTGAGGTTTTATGCCCATCTGCATTGTTCTGTTCATGTGTTCCATGTGCCCCACATTCTGCATAATTTTGAGTATATTTATCAGCAGCAAACATTTATGTACTTCATTACTTTAATATGTGATGCTACATAACAGTGCCATGATACTCTGCTGTCTTGTTGAGTTCTGCTGTCTTCAAAACAATCAGTGATTATTTCTCACCATTTCAGTTATTGAAGTTTTGGATCACAGGCCTGTCATCATCCCGTCCATCTTTAAATTGCTTAGTGCACATGAAACCTGTGTCTGTTCATTATTTCCTGTCCATGAACTTGCTATAATGTGAGGTGACCTCATATTCAAGGGTCAAAATGTCCATGAAGATTTTGACATTTCAACCCTTGTTGATGAGACCAACATCCTGTCGTGAACCTTTAGGCACCAACGACCCAGTACTGCTGTGCCGTATCTCAAAAGAATTGACACCTCTGCATCACTGTGAAAGCCTAAAAACTTTCATTGTGGAAATTTCAGTGTTTTTTTTTTCTTTTTTATTAGACAGTTAACACTGAATTTTAATAGCACACTCTCATCCACATTTCAACAAAGCAACAGTGCAGTTACTGCAGACATAGTACAGATTGAATCCCCATGAGTTGTCACATAGAAGTTTTTAATCGTGTAGTCATATGATATTAACACTTTTGGAATTGTGTATAGTCACTAAAATTTTCTTGAGAAATGCTGTGTTTATGTACATCCCTTATGTACTGGTTGCTTGTGTTTTAGGACATCCAGACACTACCCTGCGTAGCAACAACAGAAGTTCTTGGAGTGGTGCGGGGCTGAAGTTTAAGATGTGTGAGCCAATGCGGAAATGGAGAATCACATTCAATGGATTGCTTAGGTACAGCATTTTCTTGCTGCTGTTATGTGTTAGTACATATCTTTATATGAGGCTATGAAGATTTGTGAGAGTGAATGTTTTACTAAAGCTCTACTATCTTAGACATTGTCTATCAGCTGAGCAGTTTTTTTTTATGAAATGAAAAATGCTGGTACTGAAACAGGCAAAAGTGGGAGCAATATTATTTTAAACATGCTGTATGAATCTCGTTGGATGTTTGTGTGTATATTTTTAATTGTTTACACACACATGCATTTCAGATAGTGGTCAGAGTTCTATATAACTGCCGTAGATTTGTTATTTTATGCACTGCATTCTGTATTTGTTTAGGCATGGGGTGAAACAGAAGAGAAACATGGAGGACTGTGAAGATGACAAAATTCATCATGTACAATTTAGATTTATGTGAGTATGACCAGAAATTCTTTTCAAACAGAAAGTGTAATGGTAGTTGGGATAGTATACTTGGCACAGCGACTTGCTACAGGCTGGATGGTTGGGACTGTGAACCCTGGTTGGGACAAGATTTTCTATGGCCATCCAGACTGGCCCCAAGGCCCACCCAGCTCCTTGTGTGATGGGTATTGGGTCTGTTTCCTGGGAATAAGGCAGCCAGGGCATGGCACTGACCACCCACCCCATCTGGCACTGAGGTTAAAACAGAGTAGAGCTATACTTCTACTCCCCCTCTGGACCTTCATGGCCTGTTAATGGGGAGAACTAACTTCTTACCAAAATTTCAATACAGTAGCTGTAATTACTCATTTTCTGTGTGACACAAGGGAGAAAGATGCATACATATTTCCAGTGGAAGGTGATAGTAACATGGGGATTCTCATGCTGGATTGTATAATCAAAAAAGTAAGTATGTAGAACCTCTTTGGCTTCTCAATAAGGATATTTGTGTTCAAATTGCAAGGGACTGTGTTAGCATATGTAGGCTTATCTACAAAGTAAGTATAGTTTTGCATTATCATTAGAAAATGGTCAAGACACATACTGTTTATTTCTGTCAGTCGGTTGTTTTGGGTTAAGCTGCTAATCATTAAAGGAGCCTTTCACTGCAGCTGTCTTCAATTTATTATTCATCCCTCCTTTTTCTTTTTATTTATTTATTTTTAAGACTTGGCCTTCTTACAGTCCTGCACTTCAAGTAAAGCACAAGTTAGCGTAATGGGGTCTTATAGTAGTTAGTTGAATTTATGATATGAATTCCCAGATGATGATATTTTAACACATTGAAGGGACCTTACAGTCATATAGCACAGATGGGGTTCTTTCTTCTTGATTGTGACACCATTCACAGATGGGGCTGTTTACGGGTCCCTCTTGGAATAGGAGGTTCTTCCCATTAATATGTCAGTCACAATCTGATCTGTATTTTATGCAACTCAGAAGAGTTCCCGAATTTGTTGGCAGAGGATTCTTGAAGAAAACTTGTTGCTTGGTTTCATGATGTTGTGGACAGCCAATACAAATGAGTGGTGTAGAAGAAATGAACTTCTGTATGTTTCTCTGAACTTGAAGCTTACTTCAAGGTGGCAGAATAATCTAGTGAAAACAAATTGTCCTGTTGCCTCCTTCAAATTAAGGAGGAGAAGACACTCGGTATAAACTGCATAAATATATTGTACTGTAAAACTCATTATATTTCTGTGCTTAATGCAGTACAATGAAATATCGTGTGCTGGTCTCATCATTCCCAAATTTAGGAAATAAAAGGCAGTTACAAAGACTGCATTCGCATATGCAAATGCGTGTAGGTGAACACCCCTAGAAATTCATTTTGTATATTTAGGCAACAAGGAAATTGACTGCATTTTTAAGACATGCTGCATGAACTCTATTTTATTTTTCACAAAATGCTGTTTATTTCATAATTTTATCTTGTCTTGAAGTAAGACTTTTTCATATACCATGTGCTAAAATTTAAATACCTACCCTGGTAGGGTACAGTTAAAATGTCTGATGGTATCAAAATGTGGTGAATCAAAATGGAAGTAGAAAGGACCAGTCATGTACTACAGATTAACTGAAATGTCTTAGTTTCTGTTCTTATTTCCATTGCCCATACTGTATAGAACACGTTACACATGCAGACGCTGTGCTACTTGCATTGTTTGGTGTGAAGTCTCATTAAATTCTTTTTTCCTGTAACTTGCAGTTGGACAGCCTGTAGTAGTGTTATTGATATCCAGAAAGATTGGAGCACGGCCCTGATGTCGGATGCTTTAGCCAGAGAACCATGGAGAAGTGGAAAATGGATGAAAATGAGGTTAGTTTTCTTTGAAATGGCATATGTTATGCTTTGTCATTTTGGAGATTACAGTTCCTGTTTATATTCTGATTCCAGTTTACCCTTCTTCTGCCTTTCATATTCTGAATATTTTTTTGTCATTGGTTTTTATATATCTTTACAGCAGCTGTGAAGTTTGAGGTTCTGATGGCAGTGAGTTTGAAGATTATGGTCTTCTGGAATGTGCCACCATATAGTTTGGTAGATGCATATTATTTTGGAGGACCATGCTGCCTTCATCTTCAGGGTAGATCAGTTGGTGCATGTGTACTTAACTGCATGGTGTTACTTCCCAGAAGACCATAATCTCAGTTTTTTGCAGCTGTTTCTCAGTCCTCGTTGGTTTTCACTGTCTGAAGCTAATTATTTATTGTTTTTGTCACAGTATTTTTATTATTCGTTTGTAATTATGTCTACACCAGCAACTTTGAGTGTGTGTAATGAAACTGACTTTTGTACCTTGTTTGAATCATTCTGGGACTCTCAGTGTTACATGTAAGATTTTATTTGGTTTTCTTTATTCATGACATGACACGGAAGTATTTTTAAGTGATTAATTTATGTTCTGCCCTCAAACAAAGAGGCCGTATTTTATGATGATATAAAATGACTTAACAAAAATTGTGAATTTTTGTTCTATATATCAGCAAATAGGATGATCAAACATTTTATGACATAACCACCTCTTCATGACTAAGTTTCCTGACCAGAACATGTTTAAGAAGCCGGTAGTCATGTGGCTGGTCAGGAAACCAAGTACCTTGTTTGGAAGCCACAGGTTCGTTTCCATATTCATGCCCCTCCCCCAAATGGACACTCTCATCATTCAATGAATTCAGTCAGTATTAACAGTATATTCCCATCTACTCTGAAGTGTTCCCAGGTAGTCTCTTTTGTTCAGGTGTCCCATGAGGAATTTGGTTTTTATTTCTCATTGTCACCATACTTGCTATGTATGTTCACCAATTTCATCCTCCTTGATTATCACCTAGTTATAAAATATTTAATTTTGCAAAAAGGAAGATATGTTTGGGCTGTCACAATTTAATTCAATATGATTGAAGGGAGCAACTAGGAGAGGGTTATGAGCAGTGGGGCACACTCCATGGTACATGGACAGTGGTCAGTGATGACAGTACTGCAAGAGAATTGTACCTAAGAGGCATCAGGCGGAGGCGGTATGGAACTGATGATGCAGTGTGGCAACGCAGAGCTGTAAACTATGTAGGAGTGACTACAGATGGATCTATGTTTTGTATCGAAGCAAGATGCAACGAGAAACCTGGTATTACACAGTAAGTGTTGCATGGATTTTTTTTATTCTGTTCAGCTATTGAGTAGCATGTGGTATGTTTTTCAAATGTATCTGTATTCCATGAGTTTTAAACTTTATAATAGTAACTGATACATTTCACCATGGTTATGTTGGAAACAGCCCAATGTCTGACATGACACCAGGCCAGATCCTGCCTTTAGGTTATTGTTTGTTACTATACTGACATACCTCCATGGTTAATTGGCAGTGGTTGTGATCAAGACTGCAACCGTTTGCATTTGAAAATTGTACATTAAACATTAGCCATGATAGTGAAATAGCATTTGTATTTAATATTCCATGCATTTTATGTTTGATCTCAGTCACTGCAAGCAGTTGTGGTTATTGGGAGAACAATGAAAAAATCTTACTATGTAATAACAGTGGTTTGGATGAAGTAATCATTTTGTAAAATTGCAGCGATGCATTCTCTTTTCAGTGCAGTCTTTGGACATGTCTGTCGTCCAAATGGATGTCAAGCAGTAGTAGATTCATGTGATCTCTCTCTGCCAAATCTTGGGGAACACCCTGGCTCCATACCTCAACATGCTGTGCTACGATTTTCAGGTACTGACACTTCAGCAGGTTCTGGGACATTTTGCTGGCAGAATTGTTGATACCATAATATTTCCAAGTTTTTGGTAACAGGACTGACATTGTCACTGACTGTAATAGATGCAACATCATTATTATCAAGAGTCAACATTGGATGTATTCTACAACCAGTTTTATCCAGATACCAGCCTCATAACCTCTTTCACTAATATCTTTATTAATGTTGTCTTCTCGTCTAGTGTACCAAGTGACTGCTTTCCAAGAAGTTGCCACCAAAATTCTATGTGCATTTGGTGTTTTACACATTTCAGTTATGTGTCTGCTGCCTCCTTTATCTGCTATGTTGATGGAAGCAGTAGTTTCATGGAAATGTTGGTACGTGTCTATCAGGCTACCTGGTGTCACATTCTATGGGACAGTAACCTTTATAATTACTGACGTGAGGATCCCACATGTGCATGCATTTCATTTGGGAGATACCTTCTTAAATTTGACTTTATATAGCATACAGTTTGGAGTAACCGACAAGACAATTCAGTACCAATACATAAAATTAAAAAAAAGTGAAAAAGAATTATATGGTTCAGTAAGTTATTGAATTATCAGGTGTCTCCATATGTTAATGCAGTAGAATTACGTTGGTCTGGAAGCTTATATTTCAGAAATCCTGACACTTCAGCAGTTGAGGAAAATAGTCCCAAGTTAGAAGTTTTGGCATCAATAACTTGCAGTGTGTGTTGTGATTCCATGACTTTGTGTGTTACCTGTAATTTATCAAGCCCATCGAGCTATTATAATGGTTTCCAAAGATCCCAGTTTGATTAAACATGGTGCCTCTGGCAAGAGGAAGAATGCAACATTAACAATTTCCCAGAAAATTGAAATAATCAGGAGGGCTTATGTGACAAGAGTCACAGTGTGATTATGGCAGCATACCACATTGGATCATTAACTATCTATGACATAAAGAAAGAGAAGGACCAATTACGATCCATATGGTAGGAACTGAAAGAGACTCCAGGAAACATAGAAAGGGACCCTGACACCCCTCAATTGCAGCTGAACAAGATATCCAAATGGAATACTACTATGATTAGTTGTGCAGCTTAGACATAGGGGCAGTAACAAAAGATTATGTGTAAGAACTTAGGTCAGTGCAGGTACTCTTTAATAATCAAGAGTATTTAATAATCTGGCACCTGTCTGGTCCTGTGGGTGCCAAATTAAAGGAACTGTACTCTATATACAAAGCCTTTAGTCAGGAGACCTAAATCCACTAACTGTGGTCACACCAAAAAGTCCTGGCATATGGAGTATGAACCCATCCTACAAGTGGGGTCAGAGAGGATGCTACTGAGATATGCATACCACAAGCCATTCATGGTCAAGTTCCCTGACAAGTGCGAATGGCAGAACAAGTTCAATTGACATAACAGAGGGGGCCTCATCTGGTATATGGACAGGTCCAAAACCAATAAGGCATTGGCACTGGGGTGTATAGAGGGTGCTCAAGAAGGGGACACACCATTAGCCTTTGGCTCCATACCACGGTATTCCAGGCTGAAATATATGCCATTAAGACTTGTATAATATAGGAAAGGGCTACAGAGTTAGGAACATCTATATTTTTTCTGACAGTTTGGCTGCCATCAAGGCCCTTGACAGTTAACAGATAAATTACAAATTAGTCTGGGACTGCCATCAGTCTGTGGCAGAACATGGCAGGATCCAACTGTGATGGTTGCCAGGACACATGGGAATTAATGGAAATGAAATACCTGATCAATTAGCCAGATAGGACTCATCACATCCACTGCACGTGGTATATCTGCAAAGATTGTGAGTGGGGTGATCAGGGACTGGACAAGTAGGAAACGAGAAGCGTTGACAGTCCATCTGTGGACAAAGGCAGGCTAAGGACTTTCTTAAAAAGTCGTCTGTAAAAGAAATCTAGGGAATCAATCTGAGCAGAAACCAGCCAAGAATACTGACAGGGTTGCTAACAAGCCACTGTCGTTTAAAAGGACACCTATTTAAACTGGGGCTGGTAGACAGTCCTGAATGTGATAGGTGCATGCAGGCATCTGAAATGGCTTCACATGTTTTTTGTGACTGTTAGGCTTTGGCCACATTAAGATTTAGACACTTGGGTCATTATGTTATGAAACCAGGCAAATGGAATGGAAGGACATCTCTGTCAGCAAGGTACTGCATTTTGATCAAGGTGCAGGGCTGCTGAGTGAATAAGCTGAAGAGCTGCACAAAGCATTGATAATGGTCGAAGTGTAAGGGTCACTGCAGTGCCTACCCTTCTGTATTCTATTGTATTCAATTCTATTCTATTCTACAGAAATGTAAGGTTAGTTACAAATTATGTGGTGAAAATTCATTTTTCTTACAGTTGCCTGGAAGGGCTAACGAAGTCACGGATTTAAAATACGCATACAGTAAACTTGTTTATGCCTATATAACCTGCTTCATATTGAGGAATACTGTTAGAGTTAACAGCAAAGATTGGCAGTTATAGAGTGAGTCATTTTAATGTGGATCAGGAGGTGTTCGAATGTGATGAAACGTGCCAGTTTCTGGTCTGTGCTGATGATGATAATGTATTGACTGAAACCAAATGCCATAAAAAAAGCATAATAATATTATTAGAAGTTTGTAATGAGATTGGGCTAGAAACATGTATGGAAAACCAAGTAGTGTAAATGTTCATGTCTTATCATCAGAATGTAGAACAGAGTCATAATAAAGGCAGAGGTTACAAACCCCATTTCCTACCTAACTGATGTTGCAGAATAGTTCAAAATAATGACCCCAACAGAATAGGGTTTGTCGTATCGTTTTCACTTGAGGACAGATGCTGAGCAAAATTGCAAATTTTTTTTTGCATCAGATGTAATTCAGGTGATGACCAATGTCCAGCGTGTTATCTGTATAGTGAATCAGCCATTGTCAGAACTTTTAGACAGTCATGGGGAGTTTTTTTTGAAGAGCTTAGGAATTGTCAGCTTTTCATGAAGGGCTCCATACATGAAGTTACTATAGTTACCATCTGATATCATCTGCCATTAATCCCATCAGTTATTGTATTTGCATGCTACAGCTAACCCAGCTGCTTTATGTGTTATGTTTTCTAGCTGGAGGCAGAAACTACACTGCAAGTGTTCACACATTACCTCACAGTGTCACTACTCTCTTTGGAGGTTGTCCATGGAACTATGAGGCCCACTTACTTGTATTCCGATGTATTCTAGATGTTAAGCAAGGGGCTGGAACAGCTGTCTTTTGGTACAGGTGAGTGGGTCATGGGATAAGGATTCTTGTATATGGTATTTCATCTTCAAATATTGAAAACCGAAACAAATTGTGGCTTAAAAATAACAATAAAGTAAACAAACGAAGTTGTTCCTGTGTACCTAATGTAGGCATGTGTAGGCATGGAGGCATAGCTGCATGCACTTTTAACCTCAGCACCAGACGGAGGTGTGTGGTCAGCTTTATGCCTCGACTGCTTTACTCCTGGCAAAAGATTTCCCAGTACCCTGGACAGCATCAGAGTGGATGTTCTGGGGAATATAAAAATCTGTTGCTTCATCTAGGGCTGAAACCACTATTCATCAGTCATCTAGCCTGTAACATAATCACTACATTGACTGTATTTTTTAGGACTGTTATGTGTTATTTCAGTGTGGGCTGTGTTTGTAGCTTGGCATATTTTAACTTGTAATTCAGCTGTTATGATATTTGCTTCTGTAGTCTGTGGATAACTTCCAGTGTTCTCCATTTTAACTGTTGTAGTATTATTACTTTTGAGAGCGTTTTTATGCTTTACATAACCACAAAATAAGAAATTTAATGGACTGAGAACAGATGAATGGTGGCCATGAAATTCAACAGGTTCTACTAAAACCTTGAAAAGAAGTCACGTGGATTTACCCCCTGTATATTTCTACCAAGCTGTGAAATAAAGTTCATTCACATCCAGGCTATGCAAGTGAGTAATGAGATGAACCTTCAAAGGTAATTTACACACACAATCTTATAATTTTGTAAGTAATCAGTGGTTTTAGCTATTGTAATCTTGCACAAATAATTGCCATTGTAGATGACCATAGTTAGAGAAAACTGTGGAACCAGCACTTCCTTAACTGTCATTCATTGACACTGATGATGTCAATCTTAGTATCAAAATGCACAAATCAATAAATCATATTGATGTAACTGTTAAAGGCAAGTTGGTAATCATACATTTGTGATTTATATAGCCAAATGGCTTGAGAGAACTGAAGATCTACATACTTCCCTTATCGCCCCCATCCTTTCTATGTGCTTGGTGCATTGTGATGTCCTAGATTTCAGTATTGGCTCAATTCTAATTAACAAGAAACAAACATTATTGCTGTTGTTGTGTTTATTGCTTTGGTTATTTGATCCTGATACCTAAATTCTTGTTTATTATATCTATGATGTTTATTACCATATCTGAACAGAAGAAGTTGAGTTCTGTGGTACTCTTTTGGCAGGTACTCAGGTCTGAGTGCAGCTCAGCCTGCTGCATCGTTACCTATCTTGAGGGAACCACAGCTGAGATCTGAAACACCACTCCTGTTGGTGGTAGATTTGAAGGACAGAGAGTGTGGCAGTAGTGCATTGGTTGGAGGAAAGGGATCATCGCTTGCACTCATGACTACCGTGGAAGAAAACAAGGTCAACATTGATGATTGTAATTCTCAGTATCGTAATTGCCATTATGTATTTCTCACTGTCTACTAGGCTGCTGACTCAGCACTTGAAATAAACAATTGAATTGAATTGAAGTGAATCACCTACTGATGTTTCAAACAGGTGTGATGACTTAATGACAAAGCATCAGGGGCATACTGAAGGGGGAGGGGCTGTCAGGCTGCAACCCCTTCCCAAATTGATATTTAAAAAACACAGATTTATAGACTCCACGATATCAAACGTTTTACATGATCTACCCTTCAGCCAAAATCAGCTCATGACTAGTACATCGCAGTTTTGAAAAATAAAATAAAAAATTTAGTATGTCTCAGAGGAAATAAAAACCCCAAGAAGCGTAGACATTGTGATTTAAATTAGGTAAGTGAGTCATGGAATATGTAGTTATATTTGTATGTATATAAATACAGCTGCAAACAGTGTTATGTTACGGTTATGCTTATGACATGATGAGATCTGCATAGTATCCCAGAAGAATGCAGATCTCATCAGCATTGCAGCAGAAGCCTCAAATCACGGTTATGACATGATCTTAATAATATAACTTTTAACATCAGACATAAATTATATATAGCCTCAGGGTCAGCCCCCTCCCTCCAAAATGAAAATTCTGTGTGTGCACCTGCAAAGTCTTCAGAATTTTTCTCATGTCTGTATCAGTTATTTCCATGTTTTGTTTTATAGATCCTTCCTCACTTGCTCTCCCTGCTTCTTGTTTGTTTGCCATCATCATTTTTTATGCTGTCTACTTAGGAGCTAGTTGCTCTGCTCGTGTAACATATCTTTATGCCACTATAGCTATAATTTCACAGGCTTCTCTGTTTTGACTTTGATTTCCAGAGCATGAGTAGTGGCTGGGTTTTTGGATTCATTCCTTCTTGTTTGTTCATAAGATCACATAACAACCCAGTCTAGCTAGGCTCCTTGTAACCTGCTTACATCTCTCTTACAATTAGCCTAGTTCAAATTTTGGTTGCAGTTGGGATGCATTAATTACATAAATGTGGAATACTTATTAATATATATTCAAAGCTCCCATGAAGTGCCGTGTTGTCATTGTTACAGTTGTCAGCTGTGATTCCGCCAGGCTTCTGTGTCACAGTGGCAGCCCTGGAAATTCAGATGCAGGAGAACAGTCAGCTGCAAGAGGCTGTGGCAGCACTGAATCTTGAGTGCTCCACAAGCAGAGAACTTGCTGCTTTTCAGGACCAGTGCAGTAGGTGAGCAAATAGTGTGTGATAATTTGATAGTTCTGTGTTCTCGTGTATACACATCTACAGCTTAACTGGACTCCCAGATGACTCAGTTTTACTGCTTGTTTGAAACTGTCAACATACCAGACATTTCATGCAGCAATTGTGGAAAGGCCTGTTCTAGGTTGGAGTACACATGTTTTCGAAATGTATTTTTTTTTGGAGATCTTCTATCCTTTGTTGTTGTTATCTGTGTGTTGCTGACACAAATGCTTGTAATACTGTAGATAAAAATTTATATTAGAGGAGGATAGCTTAGTTGGTAGAGTGACTAGCCTGTGGGTTGGATGTTTCAATTCCCAGCAAGTGCAAGAGATGTATCTCTTCTCCAAAATGTACACACTGTACCTGGGCCCACCCAGCATCCTGACTCCTGTTCAGTGGGTATTAGGGCTGTTTATCTGGCAGTAAATTGTCCATGGTATGAAGCCAACCACTAACCTCCATCTGATGCTGAAATTAAGGACGAGTCATGCTATACCTCCACTTCCACATATGCTTTTTTGGCATGCACAGAGACACTTTTACTTTTGCCTTTATATATTTCTGTTCCCACCACCCTCCAGGAGGTTTCCTAGTCCTTGATTACCTGACAATACGAGGTAACTTGTGTAACTTGTGAAGGTCCTTGGAATGCCTTTGTTTTACAATACACAAGTAATTTACAATGTACCTCATTCTTCATTTGTCTAGGTATCATTCTTAGCAGAGGTTTGAAATGGGGTGCCCTCACCACTGGTGCAGTACTTATGGAAAGTACAGTTTTGATTGGCAGCCAAAGTATCTGTTGTAAAGATCCTTTGGATGTGACTCACATGACTTGATGCACTCATTGCTGTGTGTGTAAAGTTAGCAAATGTCTATTGAGTAATATTCGGTTACTTTAACTACACAGTTTAGCAATGTTATCATAACTTGAAACTGATTTCTTAAATTAGTATTCTTACATGCCGATTCAAAATACCGACCCAAACATTTTGCTTGTAGTGACCGTGTTTAAGCCAGAATAGCATATTAGTTTCACTTCTGCTAGTGTTCTTATTTTTACCAACCAGAATGTGAAAATATGATATTTTGTATGGAACAAAAGTGCATTTTTGTTGGAATTATGCCATTGTTTTTAAGCATGTAATAATTGGCATGTACAATCATATGTTTTGCTTCCGAGCAGAATTTAATGAGTCATTTTTACTGTTGCTTCGATTTCTAGTTCTGCAAATGTATTAGTATTGGGACTGGATTTATTTTAGTCTTGTGAAGAACTTATTACTTCAGTACAAATTGTGCGATGAATTTGGTGGATACATTCACAAAATTTCATGCTGTCACCACATTTGTAGTTGTTGTGTTATAGATGTTGTTTCATACATTGTCATCTTAACCTTATGTCATACATGTTACTGGAAAATATGGAAATTTATTTACTTATTTATTTCCAGAACTGTGGCTTTGTTTGAATCCACTGCTGTGTGTGAAGCTGTGAGTTCACAAGTTTCTAACCACCTACAGTGTCTTCTAGGCTCCATGCCTAAGCCACAACATTTTGCAGTACGATCCTCAGCTGTGGGTGAAGACTCTGAGGACTTATCATCAGCTGGACAGAATAAGACAGTGCTTGGAGTGCGTGGAGAACTTGCAGATATACTGGGAGCTATTCAGAGCTGTTGGGCATCTCTGTACACATTGCAGTCAGTCCAGTACAGAAGGTGAATGTAGCCCTAAAGAGGTTTGACACCATTAAGGGAATCTGACATCTTTGAAATCCAGATTGTCTTTGTAACATAGATCATTATATCTTCTAGAATGGTGTATGTAGATTGGATTATAATCAATAAGTATGTGCTATGTTACTGAATTAAATTTGTATTAGATGCTAGATAGTAGGAACCAAATTGGTTTACACGCTCATCTTTATGCCAAAGTAGTAACTTAACAGACCACCACTTCATATGGGCTTGTCAATAACTAAACATAAATATTTAGGTGTATATTTTTTTTAAATTTTTGGTGGTTAATTGCTTTTATTGTGCCTTGTGTATGATGGTTATTCAATGTTGTCAGTGGTTTGTGTATTATGCTTTCTGAATTGTGGGAAGACTGTGAAAGGTACTTAACTGTTGGAGAATTTTTATCTGACTTCTAATTATTTTATGGTACAGTATATTGTGTACACAAATTGAAAATTTTTTTAAGATTTGAAAGTAACATTGTTCTTTACCATTCATACCATATGTGACTGGTGCTTACGTGGTAGATCTTTAAATACGTTCAAATTCGAAAGCATACTAATTACATTACTTATGAACTGATGGTACTGTAGAGAGATATTATAAATCCTTAAAATGTGACAGAGTTAAATATTTGGGAATGACAGTACCAAATGAAAATTATGTATCCAAAGATGTTAAGAGCAGACTTAACTTTGGGACTGCTTGCTAAATTTTCAGTTCAGAATTATTTATTTGCCTCTCTCCTGTCTAAAAATTCCAATATTAAAATACAGAAAACTGCAATTTCACCTCCTTATTTTACATGATTGTGAAACTGTTCTTCTTATCCTAAGACAATGATGTAAGCTGATGATGTTTGAGATTGAAGTGTCAAGGAGAATATTTGGAGAGTGCATGGAGAGAACTGCACAATCAGAAGCTATATAATTTGTATCCTTGAGAAAATATTGTTACCTCTACACCACAAGGTAGAAGAGGATCGAACTAAGTGAAGTGAAGTGAAAATATTGTTTATGAATCAAATCAACGAAAATAATATGGTTTGGGCATATAGTATGCCTGGAGGGGGTGAGAAATATGTACATAATTATTGTCAGGAAATCCACAGGGAGGAGAGAGCTTGAAAATCTGGATATAGGTGGGAGAATAAAATTAAAATGTAACACAAAAGTAAGGTGTGATGGTTTTGTCTGGCTCAGAATAAGGTCCATTTTGTTACGTGTTGTTAAGGTGCTAGTGAAGTATAGGGTTCCATGAAAGTTAGTGGATTTTGTGACCCAGTCAGTGATTATCAGTTTTCCAAGAATGACTCTTAACCATAGAGTCAGAAAGTTGTAACAATGATGAAAGGGCAGAGAGTGTGCACTTTCTTCATGAGTTCTAATAGCATTTACCTTAGTTTGGCATTCTGATGTTTGGGTGGTTATGTTGTAGGCAGTTTGGTCAGCCAGTTCAGGTTGGCATGGGTGTTGTCGTACAGCAGATGGTGCCAGCAGACAGTGCAGGTGTGCTGTTTACTTATCACCCGACGACTGGAGACCCCCGCCAAATGCTTATCACAGCCAATTTTGGACTGGGAGAGGTATGGGCGTGCAATCTTGATGAAATAACAAATATAGTGAAACCTTTATCCATCATTTCTGAAGTGACTGTGTAAAAAAAGACGATAAATATGGGAAAACAACAGATATGAGAAAGTTTTAGAAGTGTCGATTTTGTAGGAACCACAATGAATGAATTTTTAGGAGAAAATGATGCATAAGGGAAGAACGGATAGGGGTTTCACTGTACTTGGGCATCAGGAGTTTTTTCCATAGAGGCAGTCTGTGAATTGTGAATTCACATTTGTAAATGGATGCTCTGTAGCATCTTTTGGGGGAAATGTGCAGTGAAAATATGCTCTGTTGTCTCCATCATGACAATGCACAGGTGCAGACTGGAACAGATGTGAGGTTAATATTGAAATGGTATTGCATGAAATAGGATGTTTGGTTTGGATTCTGCTGACTCACAGTAAATCCATTGGTGGGTTATTTGGAGAATGGTGGTATACCTTTAGCTTCCATGATCAAAGTTGGACTTTCTCAAGTACAGTCCTCTTCCCGTGCAGTTAATTAGTTAGTTAATTGCTGCTTGTACTCATACACATATACAGTGCTCTTTTCTTAATCAGAAGATTTCAAGTACTGAGGTGTGACAAAGGAGTAATGAAAATCGTTTCCACTGTATCAAGAATAAGTTGTTTTTGGGAGAGGGGCGGTTTGGTGGTGACTACCAGTATCTAGACTGTATAGTGTCAATGATGAATGAATGAATGAATGAATGAATGAATGAATGAATGAATGAATGAATGAATATGAATATGGAATGTGAATATGGACTATTTGTGGAATCATAACTGGCAGGGAAAAACAGAAGTACTCTGAGGAAAACCTGTACCAGTGTCACACTGTCCACCACAAATCTCACATCAATTTCTGGGATCAGACCTGAGATTTTGTGTTAAGGAACTGGCAACTAACTGCATGACCAGTGGTATGTAGGAACAAAGATCAGTAACAAGTTTACTCTTATTTCAGTATTGCTGTAATATTTTTAATGTGATTTCTATTTTATATTTTAATTGTATGTGTTACTAGAAAGAATGTCCTGATGATGTACACCAGCAAAGAAAGACCACTGCATCTTTTAACTGCTGTTTGTGGATGTGTACTGTAATACGCTTGTTTTTACTGCAGAGTGTCGTATCAGCACAGGTGGAGCCTGACACAGTTGTTCTAGAAAGGGACAGGATGGGACAACTGGTGCTGAAAAAGAGTGTGTGTGCAAGCAAGGGGCACAGAGTTATTATATCAGGTGAGATGATGAATCAAGGGTGACCCATTAAAACATTAGATTATTGCATGATGTTTTCGTGGCTAAATAAGCAGGTTACTAATTCTCTTAACTTCTTTGACAGTGGTATGTTCATGAAGCAAATTTTGTTTTGATCACTGAGGTACATTGACATACAACATATGATGGGAGCTGGCTCTTCCTGCACTGTTAGTTGATCATTGGCTATCATATGGACAAATTTTTTTTACTTTATTTTGATATCAGTTGCAACAGTTGGTAACAAAACCAGCACCCTTTGAAAACTAAGCTAGCAGGTGAAGCACTAGGCCCAGAGACTCTTGCCACTGCCACTATGTCAAAATAAAAAAATGTTAACAATTCTGTCAGTAAAATGAGAACCAGCCACTGAGGATGTGAGTAGAGACATCTTCCAAATGACTGTATTTAGCAAATAGCATGAAACAGTGGACTTTAACATAATATTTGTACAATAATCAGGTAAGTGCTGAAATGTAAATAAAGCAATGAATTGTAGGGATTATACTGTTTTATGTAATGAACTGAGATGCCTGATTTTTTGATTATTTAATAATACATTCTATGCTGTAGAGAAGCAATGAGATATGAAGATAATCTTGAATGGTAAGTCAATTTGAAAGGAGGCAGTTGTGGCTTATTTCAAAGCGTGATCTAGAGACTGAGGAAAATTATCAGTTGTGTATAAAAAATCTGACCGTGCAAGTGTTAACTAATAGATTTTTCATGTATGATTCAAATTGCCTCCTGTATTTCTGTTTACAGCCCAAATTTGCAGTATTATTCAGAGAAAAGTCGTTGAAGAATCTTTGGGCAGATCCTCACGCTATACTTTCTGATAATTAATTACTTATCTTCTGTAGAGGAAGGAGGTCTTACTGCTGAACCCCTAGAGAATGAAAAAGTTTCTCAGCTGTGCCTTTCTGAGGAAGAAGCTTTGGCACTGGGCCATCTAGGGGTGCAACTGGAACAGATGTTTGGTGGCCCCAGGGATATAGAATGGGCACTTTTGAAGGTGAGCAATTCATTTGTGTTCATAAGTTAAGGCTTCTTCACATATGATATACATATTTTTTGTGCAGTGTGCCTAAAAATAATGCGTATGTAGCAGAAATTGGTCTGTTTTATGCAGACCGGTGGATAAGCAGGCATGACAAAGCTGACTAGTAGTCACTTTTCACAGCTATTTTGCAAACACTTAAAAATTCAGTGGCTATCATGGAGTAAACCTTCACAACCTCCACTTTGAAAGCTGGTTGTTTGCTACTATGTAGGAAAATAATTGCTTCTTATTGTGAAAAGCAGATTATGTTTATGTTAAATATTGTGGTATATACAGAAACCACTGAACCCTAAAGGGTTATAAATTTTTATGCAGAATTTCCATTTATTTTTTCTTTGTGGATTAGGCAATTTGATAGATGTTCTGGCCTTCAAATTGTCATTCCGGTATATCCATGGTTTTCCTTGCAAGTTTTTTGCAAGTGTCTGATTTGATGCTGTGTTTAGTCACCTCTTCACAAATTCCATTTTCATAGATTTTGCAGTCTTTTGCTGTGCATAGTTGTCTCTCAAACTGGAAATCTACCCACCTTTATCAAAAGACAAGATGGCTTCTTGTTCTTATGAAATCATAAGTCTGTGAACACAAACTCTGCTGCATCATAACATTTGAAGATGGAAACACTTATTTGCCTTAACTACCTCAGATCTTCCTCTGATGTAATGATTTGTCACAACACCACACTGAGGGTGATTTACGTTTATAACATATCTTGCATTTCTTTTCTAGGGCCAAATCTACCTGCTGCAAGCTCGGCCAATCACATCATTTGATTCTTGGTCAAAATTTGAGCTTCTTCATGAATTTGATGCCCCTGTCATCACTGATACAGAAGTACTGACAACAGCAAATGTTGGGTATTGAAAGAATTATTATATAAATTGGTTTTGTGTACTTCAGTTGGGCAGGAATAGTAGATGAGACCAATCTTTTAACTGCTGTGATGGATAACATATTTTCTGTTTAAGATGTAAGGACTGTTACATTTGAGGGTAAAACTGATGAAACTGGTGTAGCAGTCCATGCTCTGGACTTGTAGTATTGAGGTATAAAATTTGTAATAAATAATTCACCACACCATGCATTAAGGATTGGACATAAAGAAAAGTATATAGAAGATCTAGAAAATAAAAAATTCTTTGGGTTACCAAATGATAACCAACTAACTTCCTGAAGTTAGCATGTGCATGTTTTGCAGATACCTTGACATTTTATATTAGCAATATTGACATGCTAAAACGTATTTGCTTTGCCTTTGTTCATTTCATAATGAAGTGTGACTAATTTTGGGGTGTTACTTCTGTAACTGTAGAAGGATATTTATTTTACTGAAGAGGATAGTCTTATGATAAATCATGTCAATTTTTGCCATTTAGTGCATGATTCTGAAAGTTTGTATGAAAATAGGTATTTGAAAAATATGTGACCTGTGATCAGGTAAGTCTTTTGTAGAATATCAAACGTTACAATGTGCAAAACATATGAAATTAATCTTTCCATTTTGTAGTGATAATGAAACTACTGGAGCAACGCATATGTTATATTGGGTGGAAGTTGATCATAAAGGAACCAAAAAAATTCTGCATGAAAGAGTTTTTTATACTTAGGTGGATCAAAACATGTGGCTGCAGGCAAAAGTTGATCTTATATCTGACAAATTTGATGTAATAGGAGTCTGCACTAGTGGAATTTATGCACATGAATGAGTAATTCATGTGTGATTTCTCCTGTTGCATTGGATCACTTGAAGGTAAATTGGTGTCATTAGTTCTTCCCATACCATTCTTTGAATCTCCTTGCAGCCACTCATTTAATGTGAAAATAAAAAATATTGGGTGCTTTGACATAATATTTTTGTTTTAGTACACGACACCACCTGTTGGTAATTTTCATGTAAATGTGTAATTTCTGTTGTTGAACACAAGAGCAGCATGTGATATTCCTTTCATTAATCTTCTAAAATGCCAGATAAATTGTTTTCTGTAAGGGTCAGTACTTATAAGGAAAAGGGTTAAATATTAACTTGGTGGAAGACATGCCATTGTGTTAAAATAATTAATTATTTAGTAAACCACCCTAAAATGCAGCTACATAGTCATTCTGTAATAGTAAGCTAAGTTTTTTGGTTCTGCTGGACCATCATCAGGCTATGTAAGGAAAATTAAAATTAAGGTAAAATTGTAAATATTACATATATACCTCTTGTGAGAGTTCACATATGTTAATTGTATATAAATGCTTTCTTAGTAGCTTAAATTATGGAAGTTGTGTTTTTGAAGACCTCCACGTTGCAGATCTTTTAAAATATCATATGCAGTAAAACCCTGTTAAGAAATTTTTGAAAATTCCAAGAAAATCTGACTTCTTAAGTGGGAAATTTCTTAAAAGGGTAGGACCGAAAAGTTCTATTTTTTAAATTTTTTTGTGAACTTGTTACATACGTATGCTGAATTTGTACAATTTGTGGCTGTCTTAACACATCCTCACTTGTATCTGACCATTTAACCATTTTCTCTGTAACCTTTCATTCACAGTTTTATTTACACCTTTAACTCTACTGTCACTGACGTTTCATTCACAAGTTCACATTTCATTCCAGATATTTACTTTTCCTTGAAATATTTTTCAAGCGTGGATCATCTTGCTCTTTTTTCAAAAACAGTAGCAGTATACATCTTCAGATTCCATAGGTTCGCTTTTAGGTAGAACATAAGGGCTGGTCAGTAGTTCCAGCCACTTTCACTAACTGTGCAGTGTCTTGAATTTATTTTCTGGAATTGCTGATGTAACTTATCATACAGGCAACACAAATGTTTCACAATCACGCTACACCACGACGCATTTATATTACCGCCCATAAATTATGTTTAAACAAGTTGTCGCAATCGACCACCCACTTATCTCGTGTCAAACTCCTGTCCCCTGAGCAACGTGTGACTTCGGGTAGCTCGCCTAAACTTTTTCAAATGTTATTGGCTGCCTTAGTTTCCTTCTAGTCCAGGGCAGTTGAAGGAGCAAGTGAGCTGCCACATGTCAGCATTGCCAAACGTAGGTTCATGCAGGTCACAGAACAGCTAGGATCAGCTTCTGGCCATCCGATACAATTTGTCAGTTGTCATGACAGAGACCGAGTAGTGGGGAGTGACTGACTGCAGTCTCTGCATTGCGAAAGAAATACGACACCCCCACGTCAGCCGTGAGGTTGCGTCATTCTGCTCTGTGAAACTTGGCAGAAATAACCTTGGAGATTAACCTGTATGAACTGACCATGCCGTTTGAACGCTGCATTTTGGAAACAGAATGAACGGAAACTCGCGGAAATTCTTTAAGATTTTGAAACAAAATTTATTAAATGGGCAACAAATTGTTGCGTCGTCAGATTTGTTACTTTTTAGGCAGGAAATTTCCTTATGCGGGGACATCTTAAACGAGTTTTACTGTCAGAGTTGTTGTACATAGGTTAACTATTGTTAAACGTGACCTTTGTCATTGAGCTTTAGTTATGTAATGTCTTGTTTTTGTTACTTACTTACAGGGAGGTGTTTCCAGGCCTTGTAACTCCATTGTCTCAATCAGTAACAGTTCGTTCAACAGACTTGGCAATCAGACACCAACTGCCTCATATGCCAGAGTATTACTATCCTGCCAATGTTGTTTCTGCAAGTCATCACATCTTACTCAATGTTCTAAACGTATGTAAATGTTCCCTGAAAAATCCAACTGCAACAGGTTTTTGTTGTGTGTAACTCAGGCATATTTCGTAACAGTTTGTAACCACATCTTTCTCATTGAAGATGCCTATGTATACATGTATCATAACAGTCTGTAACCACGTCTGTTTTATTCCAGACACATTTTAGATGTGTTAGTAAAATTGCGAAAAGAGGCTATTAGTTTTGTCATGTCTGTCTGTCTGTCTGTCTGTCTGTCTGTCTGTCTGTCTGTCTGTCGGCATGGAACAACTTCGGCAGACTGTCTTGAAATTTGACATTTGAGTGTTTTTCGAAAATCTGATGAGAAAATTAAAGTTTCATTAAAATCGAACAAAAAGAACAGGTACTTACATGAAGACCTGTGTACATTTGTGATCATATCTCATCCAGTGCTTCTTAGAATTACAAATGTTTTAGACAGAAGTTGTAGAGAAATTCAAAATGCACATTTTAAGTTCTATAACTTTTTCCTGAAAATGGTGCTGTTTATGAGATATGTGGAAGAATATGGTAGAGCCAGACAGTCCAGAGATAACAATGCAGCACATGCACATTGCATGCTGGACACACATTCACTCAGAATATGTAATACTTATTGCTTTTCCACAGCAACAGTGGTTATGTGGACACAACTCAGTGTTATGTTTATACGTACATTGCCCGTCTTCTTATACACATATAAATTCAACTTCGTCAACTGTTATCTGTCTATTAGGACTGATTTTTGTACATACAAAAAACTAAATTATGTAAACTGAGGTAGTTGTTTACAGTTTCTTCATTCTAAATTTCGTTTTTATCAAATTTTCTTTTAAAATTTACTACTTTAATCCATGAAGTTATTTCATAACCCTGATTTGTATGAACCCGTATTATGACCAGCATTAAGAGTTGAGAATGTATTAACAAATAGTACTTGTACAGATGATGCAACAGGATAACAAACATCAGCACTGAGGATGTTGTCTTATGAGCTTTAACTTCCAGTGGTGTTGTCCGTTCAAAATCAGATCATTCAGTTCTGTTTTGTCACACTTGGCATTAATGTTCATATATATCTTCTATAAGGTGGCAGGAGAGCAAGTCATAATCCAGTCATTCAAATTGAATTGTGAATTTTAATATTATAATATCGTAATTTTCTGCTTTCTGAGTGTAACAGTGTACAATTATTGCCGTCTTTCTCTCTCATACTTCACCTAATATAATCCAGAATATTGTGGGCTTTCTGCCTTATTTTCATCCCACAAAGTGTGTGTTGCTGTGTTGGTGAATTATACGTGTGGTTAAGTGCTTATAATCGGGGAACACTAAATACTTATGAATACATTTAACTACGTTAAAAGTAAAATTCTTGATGAAATATGAATTTGACTATGAGTAAAACTACCAAAGCCACAGGCACTTTTAGAGATTCAGCTTGTATAGAAGGACAATGTCCCTGCATTATGCAGTGTGAATAAATTTTATGTTCACATTTCTTCATGTAAGGGCCAGTCTGCCACCTGAAATTGATGATGAAATTAGAAAGGCCTCTTTGAAAACATGGTTGTCCATTGCCCATGCATGGTTGCTAGTACTGTATCATAATGCGTGTGGGTGAGTTGCAGTATTCTGCTATATGCTGCATTGTTTTTACTGTAGCAGCATTATTTTCTGTATAACATTAGTCAGGCCACAGTCTTGTCAGAGGAATATTTCTTTTCTTGAGTCAGATTTCTATAGGACTTCCGGTTTATAAAAACAATTAGAGAACTTTTGCAGATATTGCAGGTGGTGCTGGCTGAGGGATTTTTGCTGCCCTAGGTGAAGGTTAGGTTTGCCATCTCTTCCTCGCAGAGTCAACCACATCACTTCTTATTTTAAAGGAAGAACTTTATTCCTGATTTCTGAGTTTTTCCCCCAAATTTTACTGCTTAGGTGACTGCCTAGTTTGCCCAGTGGGTTGAGTTGTTGCTGGTACCACTGTTCTCTATCAGATGACTTTAACTCTTTAAAGCCTAGTGGTTATTTTATGTACCACCAAGTTTAATGTTCAACACTTTTACTTTCTGCCCTCAGAGGGTATCTAAATGTTTTGTATGAAGCTCAGTGAAAATAGTGATATCTACCTGTACAACATTAACTGATTGGTTTTTATATCCCTGACAGTATGTGTTTACTGTGTGGTATGAACTGGATCTTTAAATATGATTCATGTTAATATTCATCCCTAAAGGGTTAAAAATACAGGTAATTTAGTCTTGTGCTAGTGTTGAATGTTCACTAGCCATGTTTAAAATCTGCACAAGTAAATCCTCCTGACCATAGTGCAATTACAAAATTGAAATGATTTCTACACATTCAAAAGCCATCTCTTTAGGGGGTGAATGTGTTGGTATTAAGGATGCCGACCCTCCACTTTGGGGGTTTGCACAGAAATTCAGGTGGCCCACCTTGTATCATTCATAAATTTTGGAGGAAGAGTTGGCCTGATGGCAGGAAGATAATCCTATAGATAGAAACAATCGAATGGGTGTGTCCAAGCAACTACATTTTGCTACTTGGAACATTAGAGGGTTATGGTATGCAGAGAGAGGATTATAAAATAAATTCTATGAGTGCATTCTAATGAACTGAAATGGTGTTACACTTTTAGAATTGATGCTTTAAGCTAAAGGTGAGGAAGAGATGAATGTGCTGCAGTCCCTTGAAATCTGATAAGTTACGGTTTTGCAATTTTTCAGACAATGCTTAAGTCCGTGGGTTCAGAGATTACACTACAAAACAAAGTTATTGACTTGGCAGTGTTTGGGCACTTGGTGACAACATTGGACCTTCTTCAGCTTGGGGTAGAGAGGAATGGAGTTTTGGGATTGCTAGGCAGCCTTCGTATTATGCTGGCTGTAGCAAAGGTTGGTAGTAATATTCTCTTCACTGAGAAGAAGGAATGACAATTATTGAAAACTTATTGTCAATAGAATGGTTTGCATCTGTCTCAAAGAAGGAGTGAGAGTATAAAGCATGTGTCATGTTGGTACTCATAAATTCACATTTGAGAGAAAACTGCCTTAAATTTACATAAATATGTTTCAAAGATCTATAATTGTACAACATGTCATAAGTGTACACATCTACACTGAATGTCTGTAACACCACCCGTCCTCATGAGTTTGCAAAGAACCAATCAGTAGATGTTTAAAGAAAACATCTTCCTTGCAGATCTTGTTGTTGTTGTTGTTGTTGTTGTTGTTGTTGTTGTTGTTGTTGTTGTTGTTGTTGTTGTTGTTGTTGTTGTTGTTGTTGTTGTTGTCCTCCTCCTCCTCCTCCTCCTCCTCCTCCTCCTCCTCCTTCTTCTTCTTCACCACCACCACCACCACCACAGCCCTTTAAGTTTGGTCTTGCTTTCTGCAATTGGTGTTGCCCATTCTGTTCTGTTCAAAGCTCTTGTTCTCCATCTTTTTACACCCATACTCCTCAAGCCCAATTTGACGTCATCCACCTCTTTAATCTAGGTCTTCCTTTTTTCTCCCTCTTCTTGAACACATGTTGTGAAAGTAACACTTCTAAGGTTGTGTTTGTGTGCGCGCACGCACGTGCGTGCATGTGTGCGTGCATTTGTGCACACACACGTGTGCATGTGCATGTGCCTGTGTGCATGCATGCATTTAAGGCAACAGGCTCACAGTGAGGTACGTGAGGCTTGTGAAAATAGTTTTTGCAGTTCATTTTGCAGTTTCTTTTTCAAGGACATCTTATTGAGGAGACGAGTCTTGCAGCGGGCTCAGAAGGTGACATCGGAATTTGTGCTAGACCCTCATAGCTACAATGATGCTAAGGCTCTGTATTCCTGCATTTCAAACAATTTGGGACATCTTGATGAGGTAAATTTATATTTTTATAAGCATATCAAAGACTGAATTTATTTACTTTTGGCACTTTATGTCCAACATATTAATACCCCCCTTTTGAAACTCTTCATCAAAATTTCACCTTGTACTTCTCCAGAGAATAGTTAAGAGGCCTAGTTTACAATGTGTCGTATCAGACATCTGTACCTTATTTCCTCATGTAATTTGTGCACCTTTGTACCCTAAAATTTTTTCCTGGTTTAAAATATGCAGATATTAGTAGTTTTTACAATATAATTTTACACTTTAGATGGAGGGTAGGAAAATTTTTTCTGCAAAATATGAGTGAAGCCACAACTTCCATTCTTTTGGGCCATATTTTATAATCATAATTTTTAACCCAAATGTGTTACTGTTGTATTCTCCCAGGTTTGAGTGACTTTCAGATTACTATTTATTTTTGCCGTTAACATAAAACCATACAATTATGTGAGTAATATAGGTGATCTTCAGATGATTTACTTTGCATGCTTGCACTCTGTAATAAACTAACTAACTCCATGGAGCAGAGGCCTTCTTGAGAAGCTAACAGTTTCTCAGCTAGTCAAGAAATTCCCCGCATTTTATGGAACCCGAAGGTTCATTACCGCATTCACAAGAGCCCGCCACCTGTCCCTATCCTGAGCCAGCTCAATCCAGTTCATGTCCTCCCATCCCACTTCCCGAATATCCATCTTAATATTATCCTCCCATCTACGCCTGGGTCTCCCAAGTGGTCGCCTTCCCTCGGGTCTCCCCACCAAAATCCGGTATGCACCTCTCTCCTCCCCCATACGTGCCACATGCCCCGCCCATCTCAGTCTTCTCGATTTGATTACCCGAATAATATTTGGTGATGAGTACAGGTCATTAAGTTCCTCGTTATGTAGTCTTCTCCACTCCCCTGTCGCCTCGTCCCTCTTAGGCCCAAATATCCTCCTCAGCACCCTATTCTCGAACACCCTCAGTCTTTGTTCCTCCCTCAGTGTGAGAGACCAAGTTTCGCATCCATACAGAACAACAGGTAAAATTATAGTTCTGTATACCCTAATCTTTGTGTTTTTGGATAGCAACCTGGAAGACAAAAGATTCTGCACCGAATGATAGCAAGCATTCCCCGACTTCAATCTGCTCTTAATTTCTTCATGAATGGAGTTTCGATTCGTTAGGGTTACTCCCAAATATTTGAATTCTTCCACCCTTTCAAAGGATTTATTATCTATATTTATGTTGCAATTGTGTCCTGCATTCTGATTTCGAGACATGACCATGTACTTAGTTTTCTCAGCATTTACTTCTAGACCAATCTCCTTACTAGCAATAATTAATTCTTCTGCATTTTTCTTTATGCTATGTACGCTTCCGCCCAATATATTAACATCATCAGCATAAACCAGAAGCTGATGTGTACCATTCAATTTCAAGCCCTCCTGGTTTGCCTGAACCCTCCTAATGGCATATTCTAAAGCAAAGTTGAAAAGCAATGGCGACAGAGCATCTCCTTGTTTCAAGCCATTCTTAATAGGGAACGTGTCAGACAGATGTTTGCCTACCCGAACTCTGCTATATGTTTCACTTAGGCACATTTTTATTAACCTTACTAGTTTTATTAACCTTACTCTGTAATAAAACATGGTATAATTTTTTGGGGGAAATCCTATTAACAAGGACAGAGTATTTAAATTACAAAAAAGGATAGATACAATTATGGCTGGTGTTAGATCTAGAAGTTCATGTGGAAGGCTATTTCAGAAATTTGATATCTTAACTGTCCCATGTCAGTACATATTTTCACTGATAATATTTGTTGCACATAATCTGGGGAAACTTTCAGACTAACATGTCAGTACATGGTATGGATACAGAAACAAGACTCAACTTAATAGGCCAGTTGCCAATGTGTCATGTCTTGAGAGAGGTGTTTTTTGTGTCAGGACAAAGCTTTTCAGTAGTCTACCTTCTAGTATGTGGGCTGGGATAGCATAGTCAGTATAGTGACTCACTACGGGCTGGACAGTCTGGGTATCAAATCCCAGTGGGGACGAGATTTTCAGCACCTGTCCAGACTGGCCCTGGGGCCCACTCAGCCTCCTGTATGATGGGTATGGGGTCTCTTCCTGGGGGTAAAGTGGCCGGCACGTGGCATTGATCAACCACCCCATCTAGTGCTGAGGTTGAAGAAAGAATAGAGCTATACCTCTACTCCCCCTGTGTGCCATCTGTGTTTGTTAATTAGGGATTAGTTTTGATTAGGTACAAAGAAGAATAAAAGCAACATACTGATTGACAGAAAAGTGAGTTATGCTGTCGAAAAGTAGTCAGTGACAGCCATTCCTAGAGTAGCTGGCAGTGTCTATGCTAGAAGGAGCTACAAAGGTAGACAGAGGCTGTGAATATGGGGGTGTGAAACAGTGGGCAGTCGATTTTTACAAGCAGTGCGTGACAAATCTCATATCATTATCAAGAGATTGTGGACATTTGTAGAATTCCAAATTAAAGCTTCCTGATTATGTAGAAATTAGACAAACATAAAACAGAAAGGTTTGAAATTCATACCTGTGAACTACATGCAGTACCTTGATGAGCACTGTGATGACAATTTCCCTTCATCAAATTGTGACTGTTGTGTAATTTTTGTGGAAAATGTGGTTCAAATTGGATCCATTCTGGCAACACATTCTGCATGTTTGCACTTATAGGTACCACCATACAATTCCTTGTTGAACATTGATACAAAAATGCCACTTTGTAAAATTTTGAGTGGCACATGATTTTTGTGTGCAACTTGTGAAACACCCCACACAATGTTGATGCATCACAATCAACTTTAATCACATCGTTTGTAAAGGTTATGAGAACCAAGAAATCATGACTGCAATCTGATAAAACCCAGAGCACATGCACCAGCAGCAAAACATGCCATTGATTGGAAGTTATTCCATGATGCTTCCCACTCTTTCCTTGTCACTCTCTGGGCACATACATCAGTTGGCCCCATGTCACTGTTTTTGTGAGTTGATGAAGGATGTGTGCATATTTGGTGTCAGAAGTTTAAGCACATGTCTGTTGGAACTGATAATATATATCCAGCAGGAAATGCAGTGTCTGTAGTAAAACATGACATGGTTCTGTACATATCAATCATTTGTTGACCTGCACCTCTTAAATAAAGATTCCCCAGTTATGGGTTCATATCCTAAAATACATTGTTTTGCTCTCTGTCCTTTCTAGAAACTAGCCAGTTGAATTATGTTATGCCCTGTATAATGTTATATAAATATTTGTATATATATATATATTCATATACATGTATTATCATTATATGGCGTTTAAATATGACTGATTTTGCTCTTTGTTTTTCAGGTGGCCAAATGCCATGGAAAAATATCACAAATCAATGTCTTCAGTCAAGTGCTCGCTATCTGTATACTGACTGAAGGAAGTGAAAGTAATGTTAAAATTTGACGTTTACCAATCATGATACTTGGTCTTTTAATATTAATGGGGTTATTAAGTTGACAAGGATGGGAAGTTTAAGACATGTAGCTTGCATAAAATGAATAAGGTGTATAAAATGATAGTTTGGAAAACTTGACAGATTAGACCACTTGGGAGATTTCGGTATATTTTGTTTGTTTGTGAATCATTTAATGGTATTTGAATCTTAGATTATGTAATGTTGAAAGTTAGAATGACTAGTGAACGGTAAGTTAGAAATAATATGTAATGATGCAGGCATGGTCTGATTGACGTACAATCCTGACATTTACCTGGAGAGACTAAGGTAAACCATTGCAGACAGTAAGGGTACTCAGTGTCCTGATTGAGATTAGAACCATGCACATCAAAAGTAGAAGTCATAACTGTTACTGCATGCATCATTTGCTTGATACATAGGCATAAATGGGAGAGTAATATTCAAATGGATCTTGGAGGCATGTGATGTGAATTTGTTGGCTGAATTCAGCTGGTTACAAATGTCAGGCTTTTGTGAACTTGGTAATGAATGTGTGTGGTGTATGAAAACACGCAACTTTACTTATGAATTGCTTTGTATTTCTGGGGGCAAAACATGGTAACACCTTTCTTTGTCATTATATTTGTTAACTTGTTAGTGCCACTGTACATGAAATGCCATTTTGTGACTTCAGAAATAACTACAGACCACTACAGTGATGTAGGACTACTGTTGTCTTCTTGCACCGCTATGGTGTCCGCAGAGATACCAGCAGCTCTAGAGGTGAGTGTCAGAGAGAAACAGAAAATATGCAGTGGAGAATAAGTCACTGTGGACAAAATATCAGCGTTGTATTACTGACTTACTCTAAGAACTTCAGTCCCCTTCATAACAGATGACCTTTCTTCACCTGTTGTTGCCCTTAGCCTCAGTCTCTTTGCTTTCAGCTCTGACTGACCAACCAACCAACCAACCAACCAACCAACCAACCAACCAATGAATCAACTAACTAACTGATTGACTGACTGACTAACTAACTAATTATCTCCACTAAGAAGACCCCTTCTCAGAAGGCTTCTAGTTTTACAGCCAATCAGGAAATTCCCTGCATTCTGTGGAACCCGAAGTCTCAGTACCATGTTCACAACAGCCTGTCACTTGTGCCAATCCTGAGCGGCATTAATCCAGTCCACCACGCCTTCCGGTACTATTTCTTTAAGATTAATTTTAATATTATTTTCCCATCTGTGCCTATGTCTTCAAAGTGGTTCAGGTCTTTACTGACATAGGAGATTTATAAATGGGAGGATAATCGTTATATGTATCTTAATGACGCAAGTTGTGAGGCTCAAAGATGGATGGAACTGGCTCTGGATTGTGTCCAGTAGTAGGCTTTGGTATTAACTATGTTGAACCTTTGAATTGTGCTACCGGAAAATTAGTTAGTTTATAACAGATTTGTAATGTGATCTCATTATGTTGTTTGTTTATTTTTTGCCTTGCAGTATGCCTGAATATCTAGCAAACAGTAGAACTTTTTCAATCTGAATGCTGGTACTCCAGAAACTCTGATGCTTCAGCAGTTCATGAATATAATCCCAAGTCTGGAAGTCCTTCAGAAAGGCATCCAAGAGTGTATCCACATGGGACATTGTGGTATCTGCTGACTCCTTGTTTCCTACTCCATCAACTCCCTCAGCTATAAAGATTCCTGATCCACAGTGTCCTGGTCCTTTAGCATCCTTGGTAGAAATTGAAGAGACCCCAGAAAACAGAAGGGGATCCTGACACCCCCAAACTAGCAGCTGAAGGAGAAATCCAAATGCAATACTCTGATTAGTTGCACAGTCCAAGTATAGGAGCAGTAATAAAAAATTACCTGTAAGACCTTAGGTCAGTATACATACTGTTTGATAATCTGGCATGGGTGCCAGATTAAAAGCATTCTACTGTATGTAGCTGCAAAGTCATGAGCTGTGTTGTCTGACAGTATGGCTGGTTGGTACTTTTGTGTTTTACTTTCTTTGCTCAGGATATGGCATCATCAATTGCTGCAACTGGCAAAGCACATGATTTCTGCAGTATCTTGCCATCTGAGGCTGTCTGCTGGTTAAAGAAGAACTGCCCCAGTGTGGCCACCAAATTGCAGAGCTTTCTAGACAAGCATGGCCATCGCTGCATCAAGGAAGTAAGCTCTAAAACTGCAACACATTCTTTCAGGTCCTGTCACTGACACTGAGTGTCATAATGTAGTTGTTTCCTGGAAATTTACACTTTGATTCTGACTTGAAATTGATTAACAGACTTCATTTAAGTTGTAACATTTCTGCTACTTGCTGTTTGGAGGGTTTAACTAGAAATACATTGGATTAAGTTTGTGTAACTTCTTGAAATTTGGAACATTCTATTCTTCCATACGAGAAATTTCTGGTGGGTAATGAAACATTTAAGTTTAGAAACTCAGAACTATATTTGTTAATGTTTTATTTATGAGAATAATCATAGGCATAACTTGAAGGGTCAAGGGGGGACAAATGCCCCTTCAGTAGTTTATCTAACTAAGAACAGTTTTTTTCATTACTTGGTTGAAGAGTTGAACAGTGGGGGAAAGGGATGTCTGTATATTAAGGACTGGTTCAAACCAATCTTCCCCCTCTATCAAACTTGACTTCTTCATAAACTGAAGTTCCTACTACCTATGTTCGATTTTTCCCCTCCAATGTTACTGGCCAAGTACGCCTGTGAGAGTAATGTATTTACTAAAAATGATTTTTGTTACCAGTTTACATTCTTACATCTTTGTATAATGTTTACATGCCAGTTTTATTGTATAAGTATTTTGTAAGTTCATAATACAGTATATACATTTGGGAGAATAAAGTGGTATGGTTTGTTCTATTTTAAATAGTGCAGACAAAACTGAAGGAAGTAGAGTATTTGTGTAGGCCTACTTTCCAACCTTAAAAAGAAGTGTGGACTTACAATATCACTGTGTTGTCTGTGTGTTTGTGTGTCTGTATTGCTGATTTAAACTTTTGCACCAGTCAACTGATTTTTACAAACTTTGTTTTACAGGATGCCATTGAAACCAGTTCTAACATTGTACTTTTTAATGTCCTATAGTTAGTATAACAACATGGTGGGTGACTGACTTGTGAAGTGGGAAGTAGGTTTCATGGATTCTGTTTGTTGAGATCCAAAACAAGTACCTTTGTTAGGATACACATCAAACCCTTACAGAAAATTTTTATTCCTCTTGGAGGGACCTTAAGGCAGGAATACAGTGCCAGTGTTAGAATACAAGGAAACACAAATTACTGAGTGCAGATTTGTCAGCATGGGCATGCTAAAAATGAATGAAGTCACATTTTCAGTAGGATTTTTATTTACAAAATAAATGACTATACACTGATTATGTATCCTTACAGTTTATTCACCTTATAACAGCATTTACAGAGTGACGGAAATTTGTATACTTCTTCCAGTAGAAAGTCAGGCTTTATTTTACTCACAACTTCACATTTGAGTAACAGATATCAACCTATGTACTTTACTGCTGTTGTTGAAATATTTAAAGCAGGCAAGTAAGCATGTATGCATGTTTGAATCAAGTAATTTGGAATATCACTTTCCTTTTTTCCCTGTTGCTGCAGGCATTATTTGATGTGACTGCAGTGGTGTACTGTCTATTGCAACAAAATATAATGGTCAGAAAATTTAAAACATGTATAAATGTGGATTATAAAATTATAGGACTGATTTTATGGCATGTCAGAAATAGACGGTTCAGTCATAAGAAATCACAGATGATGTGGACATCATTTCTGACTTCATCCAAAGTGGAGAAAGTCACTGTCTTTTTGTCAGTTGTGAGTAAACCATTGTTTTATATACAGATATTCATAGTGGCCATTGCCTTGTGAAATGGCTGACATTACAGATAAGCATCTGTTCACTGTGTTCTGTGTGAAACTTGGAGAAATGCTAGTAGAAACCTACAGTACTCTGAAATTGGCAGTTTGAGAATATACTCGCGGCTGAATTAGAACTTTCTTTTTTCTTTTTTTTTTCTTTTTTTTTTCTTCTTCTTCTCCCTACTTTGAGATGGACAGAGTTTCCTAACAACAGACAGTGAGTGAGGTCTGGATGTTCAGAAACAATGAAGTGATAGTATTAGATGTAAAGAGTATAAAAACGGATGTTGGGTTGGTAGACGTTCTATCATAATGTTGAATGAATTCACCTGGTGCAACGCATAAGGGAATCCTTAACAAAGCACGTCTTATTCGAGTGATTTAGCCCATGATGACGTTTATGTTCCACAAACTGGGAAGTATCTAAAAGGGAAGAGTTTTCAGGAACTGCCAGAAATCATCCAGATGGTGACTTAGTCACGTAACGTCCTAAAAGTAGAGCGCCAGAAGTGCAGGTAAAGTTAGTTAACCCTTTAAAGACGAAGCGTATCTGTTTTATATAAGGACTCAGTGTGTGCCGCGCTGTAAACACTCTCCACTTCGGTTATAAAGACCAATCTCTTAATGTTTTATAAGGCAGAAGTTGCTGTTTGTCCTAAGATATGTACAAAACACATAAACGCAACGTGGGCACCGCGTAGAATTTTTTAGTGTTAAACCTGGTGGTGTGTAAAGTTACCGCTAGGCTTTAAAAGGTTAATATGTTTGATATTCAGGTAATAGAAATGCCTAGTTCTATAATTTTATAATTTGCCCTTGTTATCATTACATAGCAAATGTTTATTAGACATCTCATTATCATGTATGATTTGCTGGTAGTTTGAATTGATGACGGAGAGCTGG
Organism: Coptotermes formosanus; assembly: GCA_013340265.1. Classification (NCBI taxonomy): domain Eukaryota; kingdom Metazoa; phylum Arthropoda; class Insecta; order Blattodea; family Rhinotermitidae; genus Coptotermes; species Coptotermes formosanus. The sequence goes on along the minus strand of BLKM01009851.1, from coordinate 62,586 downwards.
GGAATGAATCCTGAGACCCTGATGCAGACTCTCCAAACAGGACTGAAACATCCTGCTGCAGACAAGCTTCAGAAAACAACCAAAAAACATATTACAGATAATGAATTATTGTTGCAGCTCAAGTCAGTGAAGAAACGTAGCACCAGGTGAGTGAGCAAAAACTCTTGTAAACTGCAGGATTACTTTCTGTGAGATCTCATGTAGTAATTGGTGAGCACAATGGGAACTGAAATAATACACACTGGGTAGCCATATAGGAGTTTCAGAACTTCACTTATCCTAGAAGAATATTATTGATATTTGCCGTGAACTTTGAATTACAAAATATATTAAATGATACCACTTAATTATTATGTAAGACACCCTCCTTTCTAGTTCATATTCCAAAACTTAGAAATAAAATTAACGCACATGCATGTAATAGATACTACAAGTTTGTCTGTAATCTTGTCTGTAATCATGTCTGTGAAATTGTTCATTGTGTAAACAAATTAGTGATATACCAGTCTCTGATTGCATTCTGCAACACCATGATATGTCCAATAAAAATATCTCACATGCCAGTGTTGCACCACTGTTCACATGGTAGGTGTACAAATATAGGTAAAATTTGACATTGGTTTTTCTTTTATATTATGAACCGCCCTAAAATACCTAGTTACATCTGTGTGTCTGAATCTGAGCAGTAGAATCATAAAATAATTATGGTGTTTGAAATGTTATTTGTCTATATGACCCAGAAGCACAAGGCTGTTAGATGTTGTCTCTTCCTGTGTGCAAAGTAAAATATGTGAAATACATGGAAGGTAAAAGAAAAGTTGTCCGTGTGCATGCCATGAAGACATAACAGGGGAGTGGTTGGCTTCATGCCTCAGCCCATTTACCTCTAGGAAAAAGCCCCTCATACCCATTAAATAGGGGGCTGTGTGGGTTCCAGAGCCAGTCAGGACACTTTGGAGAAGAGATAAATTCATGATTCCTTGGTTGTCCACCATGCAGCATAGTCACTGTGCCAAATATCGTATCCCACCTCCTATGTGTGAAATACATTGTGTATGTGCGCGCGCGCGCGCGCGCGCGCGCGTGTGTGTGTGTGTGTGTGTGTGTGTGTGTGTGTATATATATACATTAATAAATTTGGGCCCAAGTACAGTTTATGTACAAGTGTATCATTGTAGGTTCAGGTAGAGCTATATATTTTACTGTTAAAGGGCATTTTAATGTATAGTCTTAACCCTTGAAAATTTTTTTATTATGCTCAGTCTGACCTTTGTGAAGTCATGTTCAGGTCACATTTCAATCGGAAATTATGGATGCTCAAATTAAAGGAGTGGTGTTGCATTTTGTGTTCAAATAAAGTAACCTTGCAGGGGATTGCATATGACAGTTCAGTATATGTGAAATCACATTCCTGTCCAGTAACTTTCTGATTTGGTGGTTTTTCAAGGAAAGTAAACTGGATCTGGTGGGGTATCATATGCCACAATATAGATAAAAATGAAAATGTTGGAATCCATAGAACTATTATGGAAGCATGAGATCTGGACTGACATGTGCATAGAAGATGACTTATTAAATTCTAAAGACATCATAATTCTTGCCACTATATCAGCAGTCAGTGTTTCTTGGATGCCTTACATACTTTATTACCTCCATCCCCCTTCAGTGCCTCCCAAACACCACTTCTTCCTTTCCTTCCTTCCCTTCTTACCAGTACTGACCCAAGCTGGCATTTGATGGATACTACAAAACAAAATCTTTTATGTGCTTGGAGCTGCCTGCAAGTGTCTGCCTCCTCTGAAATGGTATTTTAACATTCTGTAAACAGTTACTAAATTCTGGTCTTTCAGTGCTATTTGAATTCTCTTCAGCAGGATTTTAACAGAACTATGGTGCCATCACTTTCTTGATCTGTTACATGGGTATAATAATATACAGTCTTAATGACCAGAGAATTAATGTTATGTTACTGGAGCAGAGGAAAAATACTGAAATGTGTTCTGTTTGAGGTAAGGGAAACTGGAAAGCAATAAATGAAAGACTGTTTGGTATGTCTGAAGTTCTTATTATGATTACTAATTAAAAATATATTACATTAAAAATGTCAAATATGTTTTGTATATAAATAAGTTTGCCCTGTTGTCATAGGCAATAATCCATGTTCATTTTAGTTAAAAACCAGCATTTCAAGAGACCATGATGGTGATCATGTGTGTTGCCATCCCTGATGATGGAGACAATGCAGGTCTCTGAAACATTGCTTTTCAACCCTTCTTTGATGTGGGTGATGACCTGAGAAGATTTCAGAGTGTATGTTTGCTTTGAAATGTTACACAGAGATATCTATCGCATGTTGAAGTGATGATGTGGTGTGTGATTGATGTCTGTCACATGTTGAACTGACGATATATCAGATATATCACATGTTGACGTGATGATGAGGTGTCAGATTAAAATTGCAATTATGCACAAGTTTCATCTGTACACAGGATGGTTCTCAGATCACTGTTGCCACTCTGTCGGAGCTCAGTGTTGGGTCGAGAAGCTAATAAAAACTACTACATCACTGTAACCCACCGATTAAGATTAGCATACCGGCACTTAGCACAACTCATGGTGAAAGAGGGACGCATACCAGAAGCTGAGCTTGTATTCTACTTCACTCACTATGAGTTGGGAGTGCTGTTGCAAACAAGGGATCCAGTTCTTATAAATAAGTAAGTCCATCCTCTTGCATCTTTAAACTCTGACTAACCTAAAGAGATAAGTCTTCAAATAGGATGTGACTCCTTCATGATATGTCCTTTAGATCGATGTTCACAGTCATGTTGTCTTACACCTTTAATTTTACAACACTAATATTTCATATAGTATCCTGTGATTGAATGAATGAATGAAAATCTAGAAATCCAATGTGTTTCATACCAAGGGCTGAACACTGTTTTGGGTTGAAATGACTCTTTTAATAAAACCCATTTTCTTAAGACTCAACTTAATATTATTCTACTTTGTCTGACTTATTTCCAGTTGTTTGTTCTACAAAACACATTGGTGTAATATTAATACTTTACATGAAGGTCATCCAACATGTGGTACACCTGATCCCTGGCTGTGGCCCACCTGAAATATTTAGCAAACAATTTTTTTTATCTAATTAGCTAGCACATATGAACTAGTGGGCCAGTAGGGTGTAACCACCTGCCCACTGCTTTTGTATTACTGATGAGAACAAGCCATGCTTCACTGTCGTTATCAATAAAAGATTCATGCAGCCCACAAACATGTGAATTCCTGATCATTTAACACACTGTTTACCAAAACTTTGACACCCTTGCTCTAGACTAATTTTGGACATGCTTCATTTGAATCATGCTGAAGCTGTCCACTTTTCTGGCCAAGTCTTTTCTTTTGGTCGTTTTAGTATCTCCACTATAGTGCCTTCAGGTGTGTCATTGCTGTTTCCTTTGAAATCCTTGCCTGTTATATTAGAAGTGTACTGTATAAATCACGAAGCATGTTGTATTGCAATTTTCTTCTTTCTCCTCTGAGGTCACTTTTGTCATTCCAGATATCATCCATGGTACATTGGTTTTAAATGTTTTTGATACATGTTTGCACTCAGAGTAAGAGAACATGCCTCAGCAAGTTAAAAAACAATGGCCAGTTTAATACAAGGATTATGTAATTGCTTTTTGCAGGGCAACGAAGCGCAGGAGATTTGAACCTGAGTGGAAGCAGCTTGTGTTTCCAGAGTTACTCAGAGGCGTGCCTACTCCTGCTTCTGTAAGTGATGGAACCGAAGTACACCAGTGATCATGATCATGAATGAGTTCCTGTCTGTACAGTGAAAACCACATCAGTCATCACTTCAGTAACCACCTCCCAGCCTGTGCTTGCCCTGATTAAGAAAACCCCGAGTCAACTTATGTGATTTTCATATAAAATGTCTGTTACTGATGTAAGGCCCTCTGTAAGACAGGGAATGCTTTTATCAACTGTCAAGTCATTTTGACTGACCACTTAAGAGATTAGAGGAGATTTTTCAAAGACTGGCTCAAGCAGAGGCGTTCCTCCCTCTGCATGTTGTTGAATGGGGCTCCATCTCAAGTGACCTGCTTGATAAGGCCAGTGTATGTGGATTTGGTGGAGAGGAAACTGGTATTCTGGAGTTGGATGCACCACTGTGTTGGCCACAGCTGATTTATCTGTATAAACTAAATGGATGTGCCTGTGGTGCTCGTTGACCCTAGTGCCATTGGAACAGCCAGTTTGCCTAATGAAGACTTGATCACATTCACAGGAAATGCTGTACAGGCCCAAAATCTTCTATCTTAGGTCATTCTTCATGAAATGAGGGAAGCTGGAAATTTTTCTCTGTGAGAAGTCGTTTGCTAATGCAGATATGTGTCACTTTTCAGGCCCAAGTTTTCCTTACAACATCTTCCTGGTGTGCTCGCCTCTATTGGTCTATTATTCTTTTGTCTCTCGTTTAGCTACCCTTCTTTTTTTCCTGACGTTTATGGGTTTATTTATTTATGGGTTTCATTTATGGGTTTATTTTTATATTATGTATGTATTTTTGTATGCTATGTTTTTAAATACCCATTGTATTTCTTCCTTCCTTTTTTCTATTATTGTCTCCTTCATTGCTCTGCTGTTCACTCCACTCAGAAATAGCCCTTACTAGGGCTCTACTCTGGTCCACCCTGACCCTGTATTCACTTGTCTTTTCTCCTTGTGGCTATAATTTTGGATTTGGACTTGAAAAATATGGCTTTTCTCAACACTGCCTAAATATTGCGAGTAGGTGTGTTTGTGATCTTTACAGATTGAATCCTTGGAGACATCAAGAGGACTAGGGACTTCAGGAGTTCGCCTGCAAGGAACATCAGTTTACCCTGGCACAGTGATGGGGCGAGCATGTGTAGTAGTAAACCTGGAGCAGATAGGAGAGTTGAAAAACGGTGACATTCTCATTACATGCAGTACAGATGTTGGCTGGAGCCCATATTTTCCTCTTCTTGGAGGAGTTGTCACTGAACTTGGTGGCCTCATCTCACATGGTGAATATGCCAGTTCTGTCACTGTCTGTTGTTATACAGCTGTTCTGTGTATCATCTGCTGAATTTGTTTTATTGTCAAAGAGTATGAGTGATGTGAACAGAAGCGTTGATGGCCTATTTTAAGGCACTGTGCCAGCAGGTACATGGAGGGAACAAAGGCAGAAACATTAATCTGTCACAATAATTATTCCCCAACTTCAAATAAAACCAGAAATATCCTCTAGGCTAACAGAATGAGTGTGTTATTCTGTATACTCCTCCCCTTCATTCGTGGTATATAAAAACATAAAGGGAACAAGAGAGAGAAGGGCATGACATTTTCCCTGGTTGCTGCCTCGAATGGCATAAGGAGTGGACAGGGACAGGAAAGAAATGAATTTTTAATTAATCTGCAATTTATATCATGGGGCACAAAACTACATTTTATTATTATAGTACTGTTTTCCTTTGTGTTGTAAGTTGAGGCTGTATAGTGACTAGCTTGGGGCTGGATGCCTAAAGTATCATGATTCAATTCCTGGCAGGGTTAAGAGATTTTTCTCTTCTATAAAGCATCTAAACTGTCTATGGAGCCCACCCTGCCACCTTTTCAGTGCATATAAATTTGTTTGATGATATTTGCTTCATTATTTTATAGTTGCAGTATGGATGTCATACGAAGTTGCTGTATGTAAGACATATGTTGTGTTGAAGGCTTTCACTTTTGTTTAAAACATTTCTTAACATGTCCATGACAGATCATTCGAATAAAGTCATAACTTTTGAGTGATCATTCAGAAACATTATTTCTTTTTGAATATTTGGATTTTTAATAACTAACACCATAGAGCCTTCTTGAGGATCTAGCAGTCAGTCACAAAATTCCCCTACTTTTATGGAACCCCAGAATTTATTTTTTTATTCACAATAGCCAGACACTGGACCCTGCATCCATTCCTCATTTCACACAGTTTTTTCTTAAGACATATTGCAACACTGTCTTCATGTTCATGCCAAAATTTTCATATAGTTCCTTTGCTTCAGGTTTTCTAGCTGAACCATAATTATTCATTTCCCATTTCTGTGCCACCCCCCACCCCCACCCCCCCATATTGAAAGTAGGATCAGTGTTAATTCATTTAGATTGCCTCAGATACTCAGTTTTGTCAGGTGCATAACCTTACTTCTTTGTTATTTCATCTCTGTTACTTTTCTCAGAATCAGTCCATATGGAATCTGTGGGGAACTAAAGTGCACTGACGTAGGTATTTCTCCAAGTAATTCAATTTTTCCCTGGCAGTAAAAATTCTGCCAATGTTTCGTGTGCTGTGACTCTGTAGCCTGTGAGAAGCTTCAATACCCAGCTTGTTAAAGCTATGTCAGTATGTAACTGGCATCTCACTTCTGTCCTGGTACTTCGCTAGACTCTGTATGAAGAAGTTCCTTTGTTAGTTGTAAAATATAGCAAAATTCCATGAATCTAACTCACAAGGGACCAGACAGGTGCCAGTTTATCAAATATGCCAGATTATCAGAAGGTACCTATCCTGATGTGGGGCTGTGGTGACGCAATTTGAGTCTCTGTGCTACAGACCGGCAGGTCGCGGGTTTGATTCCTGATGGTGTCAGTGGATTTTTTCATTGACATAACTCTGTCGGTCGCACTATGGCCCTGGGGTCGACTTAGCCTCTAACAGAAATGAGCACCAGGAATATTTCCTGGGTGGTAAATGTGGCCGGTGCATATGGCTGACAACCTACCACCTTCATGTGCCGACTGTCTAGAAATCTGGGAGCCTTGGCCTCATGGAATGCTTTGGGCCTGTCCACGCCTGTAATGGGACTGCTTTACTTTTTACCTATCCTGATGTAAGTTCTTAGAGGTAATTTCTTGTTTCTGCTCCTGTACTTGGGCTGTACAACTGATCAGAGGAGTACACCATTTGGGTATCTCCATCTGCTGGTAGGGCCATCATGGTCCTCGTCTATATTTTCTGGATTCTTCATAGCTGAAGAAGTTGATGGAGTAGGAGACAAGGGGTCAAGAGATATAACAACAGTTGATGTCCAGACACTCTTGAGGTTGTTTTGAATATGTCCCTGATATCTACCTGCTTCACTGCTGTAGCATTTTTCCGGTAAAAAACAAAACTTCTGGTCTTGGGACTGCTTTTCTGAAGTGCCAAATTATCAGGATTTCCAGATTATCAGATGTCAGATTACAGGAATTTTGCTGTAATATGTGTGTTGTATTTTCAGGTGCAGTTGTGGCTCGTGAGTATGGTCTACCGTGCATTGTTGGTTGTCAGAACGCTACAAGAATCTTCTCAACAGGTATGTGTGCAAGCATAGCCCATCCTTAAGGGCCAAAGGGGCTAAGCCCCCCTCAACATTTAACACTTTGATGTATGATGAGTAATATAATGAATTTGTAATTTCTTTAATTCTGTATAGCATAACAAGGTTCCTCAAAATCCCTTTAAAAGGTGCTTAGGGTACAGGTGGTTTATAGGTGGCCTTAACTCACCAGTCCTAACTTAGCACAGTTTCCCATTGCTATGGCAAACAATAGACGTCGTGCCTTCCACATTCCCAGTTGGACCTGCACATTCAGGCCTAACAAGTAATTTTTAAAGTTTAGATTAGGGTATACAGAACTATAATTTTACCTGTTGTTCTGTATGGATGCGAAACTTAGTCTCTCACACTGAGGGAGGAACAAAGACTGAGGGTGTTCGAGAATAGGGTGCTGAGGAGGATATTGGGCCTAAGAGGGACGAGGTGACAGGGGAGTGGAGAAGACTACATAACGAGGAACTTAATGACCTGTACTCATCACCAAATATTATTCGGGTAATCAAATCGAGAAGACTGAGATGGGCGGGGCATGTGGCACGTATGGGGGAGAAGAGAGGTGCATACCGGATTTTGGTGGGGAGACCCGAGGGAAGGCGACCACTTGGGAGACCCAGGCGTAGATGGGAGGATAATATTAAGATGGACATTCTGGAAGTGGGATGGGAGGACATGAACTGGATTGGTCTGGCTCAGGATAGGGACAGGTGGCGGGCTCTTGTGAATGCGGTAATGAACCTCCGGGTTCCATAAAATGCGGGGAATTTCTTGACTAGCTGAGAAACTGTTAGGTTCTCAAGAAGGCCTCTGCTCCATGGAGTTAGTTAGTTAGTTAGTGTGTATGTGTGCATATAATCTCCCTCTTTTCTGCGTGGGGATTCTCAACATGTGTCTGAGAGCACCTTCTTAACCTTAACGGGCCTGGTGAATGCCTACAAGAATTGTAAAATATTCACTAAAATTTTGTAACTGCTTGCTGATTATCAAAGAGATGTTGTGATTTCCACTATATGAACTTCACCATTACCATGGAGTTCTAGATGTAGTTAGGTATTTACTCTAGTTAATTAGAGGAAGTTAACGTTAAACACACTATACTTTTTCTTTGTGGTGCAACGGCCAACTTGGGAATATGCCATCTCACTGTCGAGGTTTCTAGATCACACACAGTTTGACACACACCTTGTCAGACTCCTCTGAATGAGTGATCAGCTCATTGCAGAGGCTACTACCTACACAGCACAGAACGAACACAATAGATGAACATTCACGCATTCAGTGAGAATCAAACCCATGATCCCAGCAGTCAAGTGGGTTCAGACCTGCTGTTAGACTGCACGTGGCCACCAGGATCAGCACATACATTGTACCTATATGAAATAATGTATTAATGAATGCATATTCTGTTGTGGCTGACATTGACATTTCATGCATTAAAGCAAACTCAGATGCAAATCACATGAAGATGGCATCCAGTGAATACAGCTATATCACACATGTTAGAATGAAATTGTGTAAAGATGTTCATTCATTCATTTATTCAAGTAAAACATACGTACCATGTGTTTTTCTCTGCAAATTGTGTGTGACATAGTATAGAATAGAGTTCCTTATTAAGGAGGAAAATGATATAAGTGCTGTTGTTTTAGGGGACACGGTTCTGTTGGTGGGAGCCATGGGCACAGTAGAGAAGATTGAGGAGTCTGGAAATCTGAGTGAGCCTCAGTCAGCAGCCGTGCCACTGATGTCAGCATAGGCAGCAAGAGATTTGAACGAGTGTTATTTTAAATGTGCACATTTGGTAATTACATATACCCCATCTTCTGATATCTGATATATGACCACCTGAATGGCACATTTTAGGAGCATCTGTAAAGCAAATAGTGACTACTAGCCCTGCTATATCTGTCCATTGGTCTATCTGCCAACATGGAAAAGTGCAACTCCTGGACAGTTTTGCATGAAATGTCAAATTTGGAAGTTTTACTACTATTTGTTGACACATTCTGATTCGGGTTACAGTTGGACAAAAAGGACACTGCACAAAGACCTTCATGCATATATGTTATTGGTCTTTGTAATGGAGACAGACTGTGTTTTCTGTGAGGTACAACAGGAGGCCAAAAACACTAACAGTCTAAATATCATGCCTTGTAGACAGGTACAGGAAAGAGTTTGTCTGGCTCTTCACAAAAGTAAGCACAGGAAACATGATGCGAGAAGTACCAGAAATATAATATTTTGACATTTACAAGATAAGTACAAACTGGAGGGCCCTGGAAAGCAGTTGACAATCTAAACATAACATAATTCCGTACAAGAAACAAAAAAAAAGTGGTGATTGATGTTAGACTGCACTAGAACTACTTACAAATAACAGGAAATGTAGGAAGAATAGGGACAATAACAGAATGAAACGAGCAGAAGTGTTATGCCCTTTGGACATTTCCTAACTTGTTCGACTCCATATTTCTTAAAGGACTCACTGATGAGTCAAACAGCTATCTCAAGATGGACTTCTTGACCTTTCTCAGTTAATTTAGCATTACAGCCACTCGTATGTGGTTTTCATTCCACACAATGCACAGTTTAAATGTAGATAGGGGGAATAAGTTTTATTAATTTTGAGGGATTATCCAGTTTATTCTGGTCATTCTTGGTAGTAATTTTCATGGAAATGGCAGAATAGAAATATGCTATGCACCTGGGTAAGTTGAACCAGAATTTTTGTTACTCTGTTTACCAATTCTTATTTTCTCTTTGGACACTTTCTGTTTAAGAACAGAGGGGTTATTTCTATTGATATGATTCGCTGATTTCTGAGTGACCAAACATGGACATATATGGCTTACACAAGAATTTTTTGAGTACCCATAGAGTGTTGTGTCCGTATGGTAACATTGCCATAACCATTTTTGCCATACAGACTTGTAGTTTATCCAGGTCTGTGTCTTTGGAGCTGTTACATTCTAGCCAGTGCCTCTGGTTTTGAGGTTCAATTTGCAATGATCAGACAGTCAAACTCAATTATAACATCATCGAAGGGACCAAATATATTGTGTTGTTATAAATGAGTGTCAAACTACACAATAAATTCTGTTAAGCACAACTTCTGTTTAGTATAGTTAATATCTGCTCATACATGATATGTTTCGGTTCTTAGGCTATCATCAAGTGTGCCATGTAAGAAAATGCTGTATAAGGTAAAAGTGTAAAATTTGTGAGCTGTCACAAAATATCAAACAATATGCGAGTAATTGTTACAATGAATAATGTAGAAGTTACATATTCATTGTAACAAGTTTTGTCAGACAAGCATCCTATTAACTTGAAATGGGACAGTCTGAAGGGATAGGACACAGAGTTCATATGTCTCTTACTGATATTTCTACATACGAATTTCATCTCTGCAACAGATGTGAACTTTGGAAATAATGTATGCATTCTGTATACCATTCTTAATAGACTCCAAAACACCTTGGCATTCCATGCTTTTACCTGTTACCAGTATTTTGCAAAGTTCTTTTTGCATACACAAGTAACAAAGCCGTTGATACTAATTTACATACTTTAAGAGTTAAAGTTTTTTAAAGGTCCTTTTTAATATGATTCTCATTTCTGAGCCTTGATCTCATATGTGGCCACTTTCCATGCTGTTTACTAACCACACAGTTCTGATCTTAACTGTTTAACACTAAGGGGTAACTGTGTCTACCACCACCTGTAACATTAGGAAACTCTAAATTTTGCCATGTATAAAGTACTTTGAATGTCATGACGGCATATGGAAAGTTGAGATATAGCTCCACTCATTCTTAATCTCAGCAGTGTAAAGACATTACTGGTGAGCTTCATGCGTGAACTACTTTGGGACCGATTGAATAGGAGGGTGGATGGACCCCACAGCTGGTCTGGACATTTGGAGAAAAGGAAAGTTTCTTGCCTCTCCCACAGGTGTATTTATGTTTCATATATTAATTCTCATAATAAAAAGTAGTTATTTTCCCATGAAGCATTGACTGGTTTCTATCCCTATTAATGGCAGGCTGTGTTCTCTGCGATGTAGTAAGTGATATTTATATGCAATTTAGATGAATGTCACACAAACAGTATACAGGAAGACCCTCCAAAGGGAGCCGACATACAACTGAAAAGGCATAAGTCAGTGAAGGGGAAGGGCCTCTGCTACAACTTGAATAGGAGGGTGGATGGACCCCAGAGCTGGTCTGGATGTTTGGAGAAGAGGAAAGTTTCTTGCCTCTGCCACAGATGTATTTATGTTTCATATATTAATTCTTGTAATAAAAAGTAATTATTGTCCCATGCAGCATTAACTGGTTTCTATCCCTATTGGTGGCAGACTGTGTTCTCTGTTATGTAGTAAGTGACATTTATATGCAATTTTGATGAATGTCACACAAACACTATACAAGAAGACCTTCCAAAGGCAGCCGAGATACAACCAAAAAGGCATAATCAGTAACTACGGTCATTTAATCAGAACCATATGCCCATGGGTGTCCCCTTTTTGGATGCCCAACGATACTGAATAGTATTGTCAGATTTCCATAATCGTTGAAATCACTTCCGTGTACTGTTGCCCTGAAAACTCTGTGTAAGGGGAAGAAGAGATACAGACAAGGTTTTGGTGGGGAAAATTGAAAGGAGAGTTGGGGAAGACTTAGACTTGATTTTTCTACAACTTTTGTCTGAAACATTTATTCTCAGAAGATTTGAGTGAGATAGTGTCATAGGTTTACACTAGGTCTTCATGTAAAGTACCTGTCATTCTTGCCATACATTAATGAACTTGAATTTTCTCGACAGATTTTCAAAAAGTACTGAAAATATCGAATTTCATAAAAATCTGTTCAATGGGAGCTGAGTTGTTACATGTGGACAGACAGACATAATGAAGCTAACAGTAGTTTTTCACATTTTGCACCTGTGCCTAAAAATTGAAAATTTTCACAATTAATGAGTCCAAATAATGACTAAGTGAAAAACTATGATAATATACACGAAAAATCCACTTGTGATATAATTTTGTATTAAATAATAATTTATTTAATTTATAATGTCACATTAGAACTTTATAAGTAACAAAATGGCTGGTTGTCCCATTTTAAAGCTCTGCGGGACACGTGTTGACATCCTTGCCGTATTATGCAGTGGCATGTGCAAGCAGTTGTTTAATTGGGGTGGGGAGACTGCATGCCCTCCTGGCCATGTTACTGGCAGTTGCTCGCCGCAGTTTGTCTGAGGCAGTTGGTAGTTGATGGTGGCTGATGCTCAGGTGATCGTAGGGTATATTTTTGGTTGTTACAACCACGTCATTAGACAAGTCTGGAGGCTTCGCTGAGTCCAATTAGACAATTACTCTATTTCTCTAATATTTTTAATTCAAGAAAAATTTCAGGAACATTTTTCATTCAACAAGTTTATTATCCACAGAATCCCAGCAAGCAATTTCAACATTTACAGCTCTATGAAATTATGAACCCAACACAATATTTAAAAATTACACAATTTTAAAATCAGTGTTGTGGCAATACTGAATAGTTGCAAAAAAATATTCAAGAAATACTCTTCCACTCTGGAAATAAGTAACAAAAATAATCACATTTTATCCCCATTATAATATGCACACCTTCTGCAAATGTCTGCAGACCTATGTGAATTACATAACACTTCCTCCACCAGAGAAAGTGACAGGCAAGAGTACAGCCAACAAGAATCAAGAAAAATACACATTTCTAGTTCTGCAGCTAGCTTAAAGCAAAATTGCACTACTACTGTAAACCCACTCACAGATTGGATCAAATCATGACCTGTAACAACTCCTATGTTAAAAGCAAATCTAATTACACCATGGAACTAGTGTGCAAATTGGACAAAATAACCGTGTTCCTGATCAGAAGCAGGGCCAGTTTAACGCTACCACAATCTATGTAGCTGTATGAGGCCGCACCATTTGGGGGGCCCCAGTAAGGCTGGTTGTACTTCATATTTCATGCCCAACATTTTGTATGTATGCTCTATCTGCATTGTCCATTCAGGACTATGTGCACAGAGTGACCATAGACTTATTTTATTTTTGCAGTGCGCCCAAAAACGTCTTAAACCAGGCCTTGCATAACAGATGATGGTGTACATAATTTCTGCAACATAAGTTAATATGCAGGCAGTCCACAAATTATGAACTGGTTACATTCTAAAGTTCATTGACAAGCCTTTTTTCCTGAACTTAACTGCTGACAGAATAATATCAGGAATAGCATGTATGTTCCCAAGACAGCCCACAACGGCCTATTTATCTCATATGTACTCGTAATTTGGAATAGCTGACATAGTGCATTTGAAATAAATGAGAGTAAAAAACAGTACCATTAAAAAAGGAATGCAAGGAAAACCAAACTGGGTAGAAAGAAACAGTGCTCATTGTTTACAAAAATGTTGGCACTGCTTTACTGAAGTGCTGTTTAAGGAAAAACAGGCTTAATTAGGAGACAAAATTAGAAAGAGACCTGACAGCAGATTGACGGGTTACAGAGACTCACAGCAGTGGGAACGTTTCTCTAAACATGACTGAAGAGAAATTTTGAGAACTGCTGTACTTTCTGTATTATATGTGAGGACATCTGAGCCCCTGGAAACTGAGGCAAATGTGAAATGACGTGTTGATTTTACGGTCTCCTATTACACTTCCTCCGCAACAAGTAGCATCTAACAGTGATGACTGATTAATGTGTATGAAGTGACATTTCTAACTCTTGGGCTTCCTGCATATTTCTTGTATTTAAAAATTATGAACAACGCACACAATGTGAACAAAAGTACTAGTTGTAAGTTCTGTTAGTGTCTATATTTATCATTCATTTTGAAAAATGATTCTCCCGCTTCTCACCTACCCAATTTTATGACACACATATACTACTGTATCAGACATAATGATATACCACATTCTAAAATGTCCCTTTAGCAGTACAAAGTACATTAATAACTGTCACATAAAGGTCTCCCTGTAACACGTCATGCAGGCACAGAGCGGGAGCAGAGGTATAGCTCTACTCATTCTTAACCTCTGTGCTAGATTGGCATGAGTGGCCAACAGATGCCCTGGCCACTTTACATCCCTGGTAAGGACCCCATCACCCACTGTACAAGAGACTGGGTGGGCTACAGGGCCAGTCAGGATGGGTGTGAAGAGAAAATCCCTTGCCCCTACCAGGGTTTGAACTCCAAATCATCCAGCCCACAGTGAGTCACTATACAAACAACACTATCCTGGCCCCAAATAACTGTCATATGCCTTGTGTTATGTTAATAGGCATGAGTCACGGAAATGCAAAAAATATGCATGAGTCACAGAAGTGCAAAAAAGACTCTCATAACCACCAATGGATAAAATTGGTTTTAGTGTAATATAAGCTACATAAATTGAATAAAAATTAAACACATGCAATATCTGCAATGTACCTACACAAAAAGTGAATCCCTGTTACCCTGTGCACTATGTAAAACACAGGTACCATTGTGCCATATGTGTGGCTGTCTGACAATCAAATTTTGAACAGACAAATTTTCATCAAACATGGTATAAATGTCATGCCATTAGAGGCCATTCCACCATGTTACTTTGTACACCCTATTGGTAACATCAGCATGGCAGCCAACACACGCTTCATAGATGGCAGCAAGAGTACTGTTGCTCAATACACGTAAAGGTAAAGTTGTCCCCCTCCACATCATGAATTTTGTATAGTCATAATAACACATCTTACAAAAATATACAACTTTGGAAGTATATTTTTCTTTACACTGCCAGATAACAATGCAGCAACCACACAAGAACATATACTTACCTTTCATTTTATGATGACTAATGAATCACTGCCCTAGGAGTCTAGAATTTGGTTTGATTGTGTACCATAAACAAACCTACAAAATATGTATTTACTTTGATATGTTAAGAATTACACGGTGACAGTATGAAACTTTAAGTAGGCATCATAACTTATTCCCAAAACTTACTTTATATTCTTCTTTTAGATATTATTTCCTGCACTATTTACTAATTTTTACCTGAAAGTTTTTGGGTACAACACTAACATTTCCAGAATAAGAAGCTGTGAAATAACCGTCAGCAACCCTTCAACACATGTGGACAACCAGTTGTCATGTTGATTAACTATCAGTTAAGGTGGGTTAGGTGTAGCAAGTTGCAGAGGAAAATGACAATTATAAATGCAATCATTATTATATTACACAAATGCCACCCAAAAGTATCCACAGCATTCCAGTACTTGATCCTATCTGTTAGCAGAATTGTTTTTGCAACCAATAACAGCATATACATTTGTATACTTTCCACATATTTAAGTTTCTTCTTCTTAAACAAATATAACTTTATCCTTATTCTTGCGACTACAGTTTTCAAGGAATATTTTGTCAATACAATCGAAGACATTTGCTGCTGATTCAGCAGCATTAATACCATAATGAATACCTGCAACAAAGCAAACATGCCGATAAGTTTGAACAGTAGGAACAAAATATGTCATAAATCTCATTCAGACTTATTAAAATTTGAGTCAAGACTGTGTACACAGCACACAATGACAAGGGTAAGAGCTAAAAAACCAAGCAATCATGGTTCAATTCCTCGCAGAGACAAGCGATTTATCTCTTCTCCAAAACCTCCACACTGTCTTGGTGGCTATGTGACACCTCCTACACAGTGCAGCAAGAAAGAAATGAGATGTATAAAATAAAAATATGCAGCAACAGTATAGTTCTATGACAGGCTGCCAGAAACGCACTGAAATGCGACCGTGACAGTCAATTAAGTTCTGATCAGAAGGTATGGTACTATTATTTTGTATGGACAAGCTTTATGCATTGTTTCCCTGCGCTGTCAGAAACCTCAAAACGGAAGAACATATCACCACCAAATTCTGTGTGAAGCTCTGGAATAACCGCATTGAAAGATGTGAAATGTTACAAATAGCCTATGGAAATAAAATTCTGCCCCAAGCACACACACCTCAAGGGTATTTTCAAGAGGGCAGAGAGAATACAAAAGATGACCAGAGCAGTGAACAACCAAAAATGACATCCGACAGAGGACTGGTCCAAAAAACTGCACATATAACTTGCAAGAGAGTGCTGACTGACATATAGAATGATGACACGTAGTACCCAGAGACACTGAAAGGTTTGTTAGTAGTAATCAAGCTTGCCAGGCCAGATCTGGAACATTAACAGCTTCTGCACAACAATGCACCTGTTCACACAGTGATCAACATACATCATTGTCTGTTGGATGTAAGAAGCCTAAAGCTGCATTTATGCACAGCTCTAACCACAGAGTATTTTTTACTGGAGTACACCACTTACTGGTCACAAGCACAGGACGATCCACTTTCAGCAGCAAAAATGACTGCTAAGGTCAAATGCAAACTCAGCAATAACTATATGCAGCTCTGATCCATGGGCTTAACTACTTAAATGGAAGAGAAACTGGCAATGAACATAAGCAGACAACAGGGAACCTTAGTATGTGTTGAATGTGGGTTATGATGAGGAAGATGTTCACCACATGTAAAAGGGGCCAGTAGAGAAGACAACTGAGATGAGTACAGAAGGCTCACAAAAATGGCAGACAGCACTATGAGGATAAAAAAAATGTGACAGCTCCCGCTGCACCTCTTCTGTCAGGACAAAGACCAATCCACCTTAGTAAAGGGACGAATTTTTTGACTGTTGCTGATGTCTGCCAGCATTATTGCTGGCAATACAAACTGCTTTGTCTTCAAGCTAAAAATCATGTTTCAAGTACTGGCACCCCTTATACACCGTTTCTCTCACCTGTTTGTACAAAACCTTGCACCTACTTCCCCCCCTTCCATTTTAAAAAAATGCAAATATTTAAATATGTGCCAGGAGTAAGCACCAGCATCAATGTATATCCAAGGTTCCCTCAGCCTTCTCCTCTTTCCTCTCTGGTTTCCCTGGCTGTTCAGTCCCATGCTATTTTTCTTGATATCATAAATTCTGACCTCACTGGTGACGAGTGTAGTCCATGACCAAATTATGGCTTCACCCTACATTTCCAAAACCAGTGTCTCAGCTGATGCTAGGGGCTTGGCACTCAAGGACCTGCCAGGTATGCTTTCCTTGCACCTCATTTTGTTCTTTCTGCTATCATGCTTATCATGCAGGTAATATCTTTCATGTCTCATAAGGGTTGTATTTACTCAAAATACATAAATGGTCAAATGTATGTATACATTTCACTTGACTGATCCACAGTCTAGTTAATTCTGTTACTGAATTGTTGCAGTAACCTTCAATGATATGATTTTATTAAAATCTGCACCAGTATCATTTAATCTGTGTTCATGTATGTATACTTATTGCCTTCCTATACAGTTATATGTAACATGATGCAAGCCCAATAACAAACTATAGAAGGCACAAACATATACCACAGATTGCATTAAAACCATATTACTACCATATACCAACTGTACCTGTCACTGGTCGATACTGTCTGGCACAGCTACAGCAAGGTAAAGAAAAGAGAATTCCTGATATCCTTTACCATCAGACATGGATCTCCAGCTGCATCTATCTATAGTTGCAGATGAAATGTAACTTACCCCTAAGACTGTAGTAGTCTACCAAAGGCTTTGTCTGATTATGATATGCTTCAAGACGTTTCTTCAAAGCATCAACATTGTCATCATCACGACGAATCAGTGGTTCACCAGTAAGCTATGATAAATAAGAGTAATTAATAACCAGAAGTTTACTTGTATGTAGGATCAAATCTGCCACATATGCTAATACAGAATGTCCCTGACCACACAGTTGTCAGATGTCTCAGCAGATATAGGCTTTCTGCACAATAAAGCTGCCACACTCTGGGGCATAATAATAGACAGCCAGAGAGAGAGAGATAGAGAGAGAGAGAGACATGTGCACATACACACACATATAAGCATAGTGTATGGCATAAAACCAAAAGTAAATCTAACTTTTGTGGTAAACATTGCTGCACCATGATGGCTTTGATGTCTTTATCACATTCTTGAGGGGCCATACACGCACACAAGTTACACAGCCACAAGTTCTACTACTCACATATGCTAAGTAATTTCATATAATCCTTGAAAGGAGTACTAACTGGTCCTAGGTACACGAGATATGAGGTTCTCACTGTGGCACTGCTAAGGACACTTTCCTTTATACATTATGCAACAGTAAGGTTTTTTAATCCTTGGGTGTGAGAATTAAATGTAGGGTGTACTCTGAAAAAGATGGTAATTTAAATGCCTGTCAGAACCTTGCATGCTCTTGGTGATGTATGTG
Source organism: Coptotermes formosanus (assembly GCA_013340265.1). NCBI lineage: Eukaryota > Metazoa > Arthropoda > Insecta > Blattodea > Rhinotermitidae > Coptotermes > Coptotermes formosanus. The sequence continues at coordinate 43,813 of BLKM01009851.1, read as the reverse complement.
TGTGTGTGTGTGTGTGTGACTTCTGGCATTTTAGCTGAACACTGCATGTTCAGTGTCGTCAACTTTCAAATCCAAAGTGTTAAAGGAGAAGAAATGAACATTTATACAAATTACTTACTGGTTTCCTTCCATGCTTTAGACATGTTCTCACCCTGCACTTCTGTGATCTTCAGTAATACCCAGAAAGCTTTTTAATCTGTTAATGCCTTCTATTTGGATGTTATTTATCTGCAATTCCTCCTTAATACTTTAAATCCTCTTTTGATCTCACAATGCAACTCCTACCACTGAGCTCAGAAAATGTACTTTAATAGCATCCTAAGAAAAGAATTTATGGTAATGTAGACTGGATGGTGTCCAACAGCAGACAGCTTTCCACCTCTGAATTCTATACTACAGTGAAACTCACTTAAGAAAAACCCGGTTAAGAAACTTTCCCGTCTAAGAAGTCAGGATAAAACAGCATCAAAATTCTCCCATTTCATTAAAATTACCCTTTTAAGAAATTTCCCCCTTAAGAAGTAGGATTTTCTTGGAATTTTCAAAATTTTCTTAACAGGGTTTCATTGTATTAGAAAGTGAAGTAAACTCTAGGTTTATAATTAAGAAACCTGCCCTGGAAGTACCTTTGCCTCCACTTTATTTGCCCATTCAGGCAAAAAAGGGACAACAGAGGCCTGCAGTCCAATACAATAGCAAAATCTATTGCAGAATTATGGTGCAAAAATCACATTTATGCTGATACAAATAAACAAGTCTACCAAATCATGTAAGAAGACAGTAATCTTCACAGTCACTGACTGCCATGACAACTTCAAATCACATAACCCATGTGTCAAAATGTATGCTAAATATAGTTTATCTAGTTCTATGCCTTTATTCTTACATCATCTTTCATGGGTACCCGTGGTGGGTGGAATTCCTCATGGTATGAACGTCCACTGGCAGAATGTATCAGCCTCCCTGTAATGCGGCGTACCAGAAGGCTATCGTCAATTTTGAACTCAATCACAGCATCAAGAGTTTGTTTCCTTTTATCAAGAAGCTTGTCTAACTGTAAAACACAAATACATTATCAGTAATACACCATCATAAGTGTCCTTTCTGTAAACTGCAAAGAATGAACGTAGTATCAAGATGTAATATCAATACATACTGTATATTTGTTTGCACATTTCATTTGCCATGTTACTAAATGCATCTCAATTTATTATTTGGGGATGCACATAAAAAACTTGACATATTAACTTAACAAAATTTTTCATAACTGTGTTTTTGAAATGGCTTATCCTGCAAATGACTGGTGGAGCTTGGATGCAATCTGATGGCACTGTGCAAACAACTGATTTTTAGTCTGTCCACTTGGTATTGTCCACAGGCAGTAGTAGAGGGGTGTCAGACCAGTTGGTTACAAGACATTACAGTGTGGATATTGTTCCGTGTTGCCAGCTATTAGCCTAACAAAAACACTGCCCTTGTCAGAATAATGGTACTACACTATGGCCATGTTTAAAATAGGAAACCATTGGAAGCCATGCAGAGGGTTGTGGAATACTTCCATTATCATCAGCGTCCGACTGAAGAAATTATATGAGAACATAAGAACACAAACACATGTTTTTAGAAAGACAGGTGACACACTGCACTCACATTCTCTGCCCCTCATTTGCCTGCCCTTTGACTCCCACTACTCTCGTACAATAGGCTGCTCACGCATCAGAGTGCCATAATTTTGCAATTTGTCTATAATAACATACACATCCCACTGATATTTTATGTCAAATATTTTTTCAATATGGTGAATATTAACAAAATAGAAGGAAAACATCTTCAGACTCTGTACAGCATATCGCTACATAGAGTCATGAACATCATAACCACAGATTTTTGTTTTCAATAAATGAACATCAAAGGCCACAGAATTACACAGTATCACACAGCATATTTTGGAAGCCATTTTGTGCACATTTTATACCTGAAATATTTAACCTTCAACAGGTGCAAACTGGGATTTTAAATCTCCTCATTCTAAAGGTTTTGGCCACATTTTAACTAAGAGGCAGTTGTTTTAGTACTGAAATACTGCCACGCTCAGGTGGCTGTATCACGCAAGTGCATCACAACGATGTTACAGGCAGCACATATAAATATAAATGTGTGTGTGTGTGTGTGTGTGTGTGTGTGTGTGTGTGTGTGTGTGCGTGCGCGCGCGTGCGCGCGCGCATGTCAGATCTGTCAAATGACAGTTCTCAGATGAGCTGAAATGTGGAATCTTCAGTGCACAAACTCCTGTTTCACTCTGTCAGTGCCATATCCCAAGTACATACTCACTTTGTAGTTTGGGACCGAGCTCTGCAGCCCCATTTCCCCTATATTTCCCCAGCTTATAGAACCACAGAGCTGAGTCCTGAACTGTACGTAGTCTTTCCACATGACAAATGACACACGACTCTAATAACATCAATACTAACCTTCTCTGCTTGTGGTACAGTCCTAGGAAATCCATCAAGAAGAAATCCATTTTTACATTCTGGTCGATCTAAGTTGGATTCCACTAGACTCACAACCAAATCATCACTGACTAACCTTCCTACACAGATGAAAAAAGGAAGTATATTACACAACAGGGCTACATAAATTTGTCCCACAAATACCACCTACGTAACCAATAGTTTTTGTACCTGTCAGTCTAAACTAATGAATTTATAAAACACTGCACATTGTAAAGAAAAGTGTGCATAGTGTTTCATAGTGTTCCATGGTCAGTAATCTCTACAATGATCAATTATCAAATTGATGTGAGTGATCAAAGAATGTAAGTAGTACACATGATGGTAACAACTTGTTGAAAGCACAGGAACTGAAATTCTTACGGGGTGACAGGCAGTACTGTTCAACATAAAATTACTGAAAAGCTCCTATAATGCAGGAGTTACAACATGGAACGTGATGGGCTGAAAGGTATTTACGGACATCAGACTAAACAAGCAATTCCTACCGTATACTAGGGTAGAAAATTTATAACACCAGGAATTGAAGGTTGTATATTATATGCACTCTTACGGTTCATCAATGCGGTGAGCATGTGCATGTCAACTGTAAATTAGTTCTGACACTATGCTATAATGGATCGTATAAATGAAAAATAACATCGGGTCGTTAATGTGATGTCCTCTGGGATTCACTTAAAAACTACTGTGTATATTACATTACTTTACAAATGTATGCGATAATTTCGGGCAGTTTTTACATACAATTACTTGCATCTCTTTGCAGTACGATACCTGCGTCCACTTCTGTTTTAATCTTTCGACCCAGAGGAGAGCCTGAGGATATCTCCGCACGCAACATATCTCCCGTTGACAGATGACACACACAAAATTTATTTTTAAGCAGTGGTGCCTGAAAACATAATCTACTGCAAAATCCATTCTTTAATCACTTATGCAATAAACATTATGTTCAAATTATGTGACTTAACCTACCTGTGTTCCTTTACCAGAACCAGGTGGTCCCAGAAGCACAGCATTTATTCCTACAGGTTCATCAGCTGCTTCTTTAGGTAACGGTTGTGCTAAAGGGGGCATATTTTATCAAACTGTGTAAGTCCACACCTTGGTACAAACAAAAAGTCCCTTTACAAACCTACGAAAACAATAGCCCGCACCACCGCTACTACAGCACACATTCAACTCACTGATGCTTCCACACTTACAACCGCGCACAGGTTCGCACACTCTCACAGATAATCTGTCTACGCAGTATGTCATCTGTTATCCGTGGTTAGCACACACACACACACACACACACACACACACACACACATTTGGTAGGGAGAACCCGTATATCAGCTGTGCGATAAGCGGGGTGACAACCGGGCGCCGTAACCAAATATGTCAAGGGCAGCTGACGTCGGAGGTTACGTAACGTTCAAGTACATGGTATTGAAAAGTTAGCGTACGAAATTTACAACAATTTCAGAATTATAAATAAATCCGTATTTCCAAATACTACAGTCATCTCGTATAATTACGCAGACAACACCCATTCATATAGAATTATCAGCTGTGAAAAAAACCGGCATCAAGTATTCTAGGTCACACGCTCCTGCGAAAAAAAAATCGTTCGTGTGATTTCCTCAAGGACGTCACATTGCACGGAATTTTAGAGTGTAAAGTATTACAAGTTTATTTATTACAGATACAGTAGTTCATTATTACAACAAAAGGAAGTCCAGCGATTTGCAGTGGCGAATACTTTATTGATAGTTCCTCCGCACCGCACTGCGTATGAAATAATTGATAATGCGTTATTTGTCGGGCTAGCAAGGACAGGAATTCAAGACGGTATAAAAGCGAGGAACGAGGTGACTGCGTAATTTGAGTGCTGTAAAATGGACTGGCTGTTATCGTCGTTAGATGCTTTATTTGAATTTCCAAGGTGGTATGCAGGTGCAATCCTCGGAACAGGGTTTTTAACGTACTACCTACGTGAAGCGGTGAAGGTATGTTTGTAAATTGTAAGATGCATAAGAGCGTGTTCGTGAGAGACTATTTGTAAGATACTGATTTTCGTGACGTCCTTTAAAAATTATCACGTGTGCGTGTGTGTGTGTGCAGTGCAGATGTAGATTGCCACTGTAATAATTAGATTGTGTCTAAAAAAATCACGTCAGAATTTTTGTTTGGTATGTGAACACCAACACTGTTTAAAGAGGGTCTCGCACAACTTTTGCTTTTTAATGTTCTCTGATACAGGAACTATTACGTTATCAAACTAAGGATGACATATTCCAGAAAATCTTGAAAAATGAGGAAGTAGAATTTTTCAAATAGGGTAGAGAGGGAGGCAGGAGTATAGTATTGTACTGGGTGCTCTGACCATCATTATGTAAGAACGTACTTGTACATTTAAGACTGAAATTTGGAACTCTGGAATTTTTTAGGTGTAGGTGCATGTATACTCACACTACCTCTTCAGAATATTTCAAGTGTAAAATGAAATACTAGCAGGAACATGAATGTTTTTCACTTGTCATTTAGTTGAGTACTGACAGGCTTAGTAACTTAAGCTGATTTTTAAATGATGTTTCTCCTATATTATTTTTGTTGTAAATGTAGAAACATTTAATTTAACACTGTGTAGCACATCCTACACATATAACTTTGAAAAATGTTTATTTAAATGATTGTGAATTTGTATGTGTCAATTACTTATTTGCCAAAGAGAAAACAGGTGTTGGGTACAGAATTTCCATTAGTCTTGTACACAGCACCAGTGCTACAAATCTTGGATTTTAGTAGTAAAACTTTCATTCCATCAATATAATGCAGTAACTCATGGATAAATGTACTTTGTCTGAGCTGGGTTTTTTTGTTGCATGCAGTTGTATGTATAAATGTTATTTGTTTTTTGTGTGCACATATTTTATTGATGACTGTACTAAGGCCATGTAGTATAATCCATTTTTAGATGCTTCATTGATTTGATTACCCAAACAATATCTGATGAGTGCAAATAATGAACTTTCTTATGATGCAGCTGTCTCTGTTCTACTGTTACTTCCACCCTCTTAGTACCAAATATCTTCCTCAGCATCTTATTCTCAAACACCTTCTGCCTGTGTGCAAAATTATAGTTCCATATATTGTGTTCTTATGTTTTTGGACAGCAAACTGGAAGGTGAAAGATTCGGGACTGAACAGTAACATAGTACTCTCTAGGAAACCTGAAAGTAAAAAATTGTTTTGGAGACTTAGGCATTGATGATGGAAAATATTTAAAAAGCATTGTGGAGGAATTTGATGTAAACTTATGGACTAGATTCGACTGGTTCAGCATAGGACACACTGGCAGGCTTTTGTGAGGATGGTAATTAACCTTCATGCTCTTTATAAGCAGAGAAGTTATTACCATCTGAGTGATTGTCCAGTTTTCAAGGAAGACCGTCCACTATGTAGTAAGCTTCTGCGTGAGTTGAACAGGGGGGACTTAATTTCAGTGGGCAAAGTAGACATTTTGTTAATCCAGAAATCAGTTGTTCACCTGACATAAGTGTTGGTCTACCACCATGTGGTTTGTTTCTTATCAAATTCTAACAAAAGTAAATACTTTCTTGTGTTGCATCAAAAATTTCAGGATTGTTACTGGTTGACCAATAAAATAGTTCCTGAGTGTTACTTTGCTGTATGTGCTCATATTTTGAAAACTCTAAGTTCCATCACTACTTTTAAAACACAACAGAAAGCAAGTGCATAGTTTTCCCTGCCTCTTTAAAAGCAAGATGAAGGTTCACCTGGGAATTAGATTTATAAAATGCTTTTATTTTCAGCAACCAATTCTTGCATGTTCAAATGGGAAGTTTAAGGATTTCTTATTGGCACATGTACCAATACTGCAGGAGAAGTACTGGCCAACACTGTGGTGTTTTGAGTCTAGAGCTCAGACTGTTCTGGCGAGTCTGCTACGGTCAAGTTTTCTTCCCAATATAAAGTACCAGAGGTAAGTGTTTAATGATGCATTTTGGGAATCAGGTTTACAGTATAACACTATACTTGAGCCTTTTTTGCATGCAGCCGTGTAACATATTTATGTTTAGAGAACCAGCACAGATATAACTTATATCTAATTAAATTATTCATATCTGTTCAAAATACAGTACGTACTAATACATCAAAATGTGAAAATAAATATTTGCTTTGACTTAATTCTAATGAGGGTTGTCCAGAAAGTGGTGCCCATATATTTTTTTGTCTCAGTAGACAGTTACTCCTAGATCATAAAAGTCACACGTTATGAAGAGTGATGGTTTGACTCCATACCTTATTCTTCCCCAAAGTCTTCATCCGCTTTTATGGCCTTGCACCAGCGAGGATTATATGTGTGTATGCCTTACTAGTACCATACCTTGTCCTGCTCATGTAGTCAAGTTCTCACTGTGCAGATCACAGCATCATGAGCACTTCGTACCACAGATTGCATTCTTCAGAGTGTAGACTCCCTGAAGATGGCTGAGTTCTGCTGAAACATGTAGACTAAACAAGAAATTGTGTTGTTGTGTGTATCAGATGTGCTTATGTTGGTTTTATAAACTGTAAATTTAGTCACAGTGCACAGAATGAATAACGTTAAAATTCTGGATTAAATTCAAACTGTCACCACTATTATCTAAATAAAAAGGTAATAACAAATCTCTCAGTATAATAGCAATCAATCACTTAAATATAGGAGTAAAGCCAACTCCTGAAACTTTATGTATATCAAATATAAAGGGCCCAAAAAGCATGCTCATCTGTAGATGCTAAACAGAAAATTTGAGTAGTAGATGGTATGTTGCATACCCAGTATATAAGGTGGGTACAGATGTGAGCAACTACAAAAAATTATTGGTAAGAAAGTAATACATACAAGAAAGTTGCACGCACTCCACTGTGAAGGGCATCTCCAAAAAAAAAATCTTTTTTCATACCCTATGCAGTTTCAATACATGCTGTGTTTGTTTCCCTGCACACATCAAAATGATATCTAACTTTGCACCAGATAGTCATTGGAATTATCTGCCATGACCTGTTGAAGTTGTAGGGAATGCCCAAGCTACTTAAAGATAAAACAGATGTTTTTCTTAAACATGACAGCACCACCACTCATCCACATTGAGATGACAGCATTCTTAAATATGTAGTTGGCTGAGCGGAGGTCCACTTCCTGGCCTCCACAGTCTCCAGGTCTAGTCCCTCTTGACCTTCCTGTTGGGGTTTGTGCAAGATACATTTACATTCCACCAATGCCTATAACCCTGAACTACTTGAAGGATTGAATATGAAGAGTGGTTGCAAATTTGAACAGACGTTATACAAATTTATTAATGAAACCAACTACTGCTCAATTATATTTGTATCATCTCCGACATATTTCACCTGTAATTATTCAGCCATCTTCAGGGAGAACGTTTTTTCTTAACAAAGCAGCATATGGTACATTAGTGCTTATTAATATCTGCATATAACAATCACTGTCATATGTTAAAGGCTTATGTGGTAAAACTATTGTTGGTATTACATAAAAAGCAGTTAAAATCTATTAAAATCTGTTCCCAAACATCTTGTCACCAACATGTGGGAGAACCCTGATTGTATTCATGTTGTGTGTACCACAAGTGCCAACTCTGCACTCTTGATGACGCACTGCTGAATTTACGTCATCTTCAGGGTCAGTGTGTCATCCGGACAATAGGATTTTTAACGAACTTCTAACAACCAGGCTAGTGTTATCGTAAGTATTTTAAGTGTTCTATTTGTTTCCTGAAGATGGTGCAAATTCACACCAAAATTTGCTGGGAGTGTTTTGAAGCCTGGTGCATTGTGATTGGAATTGTGCATGACTTGTTTCTGATAAAACATATGAAAACATACCTACACAGTATGGACAATTTTAAATTATTGCAAGATGTTTGGCATGACAGTCCTGTATCATCTTGAGGCATGTGGACAACAAGTGTGAGCATGTATTGAACTGCGTGTGGTATGAAAGAGCACTTCTTGAGTTGTTTGTTACAGTGGTGTGTGTTTACCTTTTGTGTGTGTATTACTTTCCTACCAATGAATTTTTGTAATCATATCATGTGTAACAACCTGTACAATACAACAGACAGCAGGTCTGTCTTATAGGTTGTGTGATGCCAAGTAAGGAGGCTGGTTCAGGGTAATTACAATGGCGTGGGTAGGTGCGGTTTCTCATGTGGGGTAATATCTGGCAAGAAGACTTTTCTGTGACTGGAGAGCTGAACTGACATTTGTTTGTCTGGCATGTATACCTCAGAAAATGGAGATGTAAAAATTTCATATAGTATAGAATTAGTAATGCTGAGTGCTTTCTTTTAGAGAGGTGCCACTATGTTTGATTATCATCTGTAATGTGAAGTCTGAATGTGGATTCCATAACCATTTTAACAAAATGCGCAATTAGAATTTACTTGTTATAAAACATCTTACTACTTTCAGATGCTGCACACATTTGACAGTATTGAAATATGATGTTTCAAACATCTGTAGTATGCCATCTCATGCTTCATTCACAAATATGATAACCCTCTCCTTAACGTTTGTGTGATCATGCATGTCATGGAAACTTATCTGAATGACTTCAGTTATCAGAAGGGATGGAGACCAATTGAAGAAGTCTCCAAGGACACACACACACACACACACACACACACACAAAGTGATATTAAATACAGATTCCTATGTGTATGTTATCCATATAAAACTGACATGATTAGGGCACTGAAGACTCGAAATATTTGCCATGTAATCATATATTCTTCTCTAATGATGAATAACAAGTATGGAATTTTGTGAGTGTTTAGTGCCATAATCATGTCACAGTTTTACATTTATGGTGTACATATTCTTGTCAGTGTTTTGTCTCATTTTATCAGGCATTCTATTTACGTTCATGAGAACTTACATTCTTCAGTCCTAATAAGACCTTGATATTTGTCACGTCAGGCTGATAACTTTAATGTCAGATGGTCCTGAAGGTGACTGTTGTAATGCATACAATTTTGCAATAGAACCGGGATAGTGATTTGGCTATGGGCTAGATGATCCGGGGTTCTGATCCCAGTAATGTGGAGAGATTTTTCTAAACATCCAGACGGGTTCTCAGACCTACCCAGCCTCATACTGATGAGTGCCTGGAACTCTTTCACCTGGGGTAAAGTGACTGGAGTGTGAAGTTGATCACTCATGTCCATCTAGCACCAAGATTAAGAATGATTGGAGCTATACCTACACACCCCATACACTCCTTACTGGCATGGTCAGCCATATGAACTGAAGATGTTCAGAAAAAGGCGCATCAATTTGTCTGCAATTATATGAGACATGAAGGGTTTTGTTATGACTCACGTTCATTGTCTAGTATTCTGAGGATCACACGTATTGAAATGGTAAAAATTACTGACATTTCAGAGGAACTATGCTCTTTCTCCAGACTCACTCTTTGATCCTGAAGCAAGAGGCAGGAAGTGTCATTGCAATGTCTGTAATTTTCCCCGTTTCAATACTGTACTACATGCAAAAGAATACAGTGAGTTAGACATGTTGCTTTGATTTGTGGTCCATTAATTTTTATTCACTTTGAATTCCTTTTTCATAATTGCTGAGGTAGAGAAGACATGGAGCTTTACTGCATGTTCTTTGCATATCTTCATGGCATAGTGCACAGGCTTAACTTCTCATTTTTATTATGTGGGTGGAACATACAAAATGCGTGGTGAGTAACTGGAGAACTTGAAGACAAGAGGCCATCACAGAATTCTAGGTGTAGATAAAAGGATATTATTAGAATGGATGTGAAAGAAATGGGGTAGGAAGAATGTACTGGATTCACCTGAGGCATCAGGAATACAGTGCTCAACCTTAAGGTCTAATAAAGGCAACAAGTTTCGTGATTGACTGAATAATTCTAAACTTTTCAAGGAAGATTTGAAGTTGTGAAGTTGTTTACTTTTTATTTCGCTTTATCCACTTATTGGAACCTGTTTTACATAGAAGTTTCCACCTAAATGTTTTAACTTTATTTGAATGCTATGATCTTTCTGTAAGTTGAATTGCTTATGCTAGTGGAATATGTTGTTGCTGTTGGCTTGCTGGCTTTCTAACCAACCACAGTAGGCATAGACCGGGAAGACAGTGCATAAATTACCAAATAGCTTGGGAACAACACAAAGAATGAAGTGTATTTAACATATAATAAAAAAATTCCATTTACCATCAGAAGCTTTGTGGCTTTGCCTTACTGGACTCTCACTTATGAAAACTGTCATGTGTAATGGACTCTTTAATACTTTTACCCAGAATTAGTGTTTTGGTCTTGTAAAGCTGCTTTTTTCCGTTGTTTGAATAATGCAGCTACCAGTGTAATTTGCCTGACAATCTGCTATCTGACTTAGGGGTGTTAAATGTGTTTCACTCTTCTCAGATTATTTGGTTTCTAATTTACTCAATTCTATAGCCTGTGATAACCATTATGAGTCTCATTTCAATTATTTCTTGTTGTTGAAGTAAAAAAAATTATGAAAATAAAATTCTTTGGTCTTTTCTGCCAATAGAGCATTGTTTTGATTGTGCCTTTTGTGTGTGTTTTGTTGTGTTATGTGTGTGTTAGGTAATTTCATATTTAAGTTGTAGAATAATTAAGAGTTGCATTTTATTGAACTATTTAAAAGTACTGAGTTATTCAATTGTTTTGTCATATAATACCATTTTCACCCTTATTGGTGAACTGAATTTTTATTGTCATCCATGTTGCTACATGTGTAACACTTAGACAAGTCAATTAAAACATAAAATAATATGGATTCACAGTCATACTACAAGTGTTACATAAATCCCAGTCAACAACACTATAAATTTACTGTTCTACTACACAGATGTAATCATATGTCCAAATCATGCACACTTGTTACAAAATAGTAGTTGTTATTAACAATAGAACATAACATATTTTCCTCTATTTTATTTGATTTATTGATTATTAATTCCATAACCTTGATGAAATTTGAAAAACTCATTTAATTTATAAAACAGATGATCCAATAAAAACAACTTCAGATTTTGAATAAAATCCTTAAAACTTTCCAGTTCTTGTACTCTATTTGGCATCCTACGAGGGACATTTCATAAATAATGCACACTATTTTTTTACCGACATCTACATTTTATTTTAGGCAGTATCTCTTTACAATCCTTTTATGTAGTCCCCCTGCTTCGCAATGGCCATGTCCCAACGTTGCGGAAGATTTGCTATTCCACTGAGCGTACCACTTTTGTTCAGGGTTCGGATAGCTCGGGTAACCGCTGCAGAAAGCTCTTCCAGGGAGGAAAAACGCTGTCCACGCATGGGCTGTTTCAACTTAGGAAATAAGTCCAAGTCTGGTGGACTCATGTGTGGACTGTATGGCGCGTGAGGTACCACTTCCCACTCGTATTTACTCAAGAAATTGGTCACAACCTTCCCCAGGTGCAGGCGTGCATTGTCGTGCAAAATGAGTGGCCCATCCCCGAGCAAGTCAGGTCGGTTTTTGTGCATTTTTGTGCGCAATTTTTGCATGAAGTCACGATAATACGCTGCTGTCACACTTGTTCCACATGGAACTCTGTCATGATGATTTTTCAGTGATCACAGGCAAAAATCATCATCTGCTTGACATTTGATTGCGCTCGTCGAAATTTTTTGGGTCACGGGGAGGATGGACTTCTCCACTTCTTTGACTGCGATTTCAACTCCAGTTCAAAGCTCCTAACCCACGTTTCGTCAACAGCGACAATTCGATGCAGGAATGCTTGACCTTCAACATCAAATCTTTGCTTCAGTAATGTGGCAATGTCCAGGCATTTCTCCTTCTGTTCAGCAGTGAAGCAGTCTCTCTTTTGTAAACTCCCTTAATAGTGAAGTGAAGTGAAGTACTTTCAGATGCTGTCACCTCCGTCTTGTAGTTGATACTGCCATGCTATAGTCTATTTATTTACAACCTTGTATCTGTTGCCATATATGCTTAAAATACACTTGCTGTAAGTAATATTGATGTTCGTAGTTTTAGATTGTCATCAGCAAATAGTAAAGCATTAGATTATTGTTATTTAGAGTCAATTTTTATTCCAGGGAGATCTTGAAGTTGAGTGATGGTGGACAGGTGGCACTGGATTGGTTGGAAGATGGCTGTCCCGCCAGTGCACCTGTTGTTATAATACTTCCTGGATTGACTGGGGAGAGCCAGGCAGAATATGTTAAGTGCCTAGTAAATTCTGCAAGTCGCATCAAGTTAAGAGTGGTTGTCTTCAATAACAGAGGTCTTGGTGGGATTTCTTTAAAGGTGTTTATTATAGTAAAAGTGGTTCTCAGAATTTTGCATCATTGTTGTATTTGTAATGTTAACATAGACAGTATTTCATACACAAGTTTTAGGTGCACTTGTATCTTTGTCCATACAAAATTTCACATACCTACCTCCAGTCTCCATGAGACAGAAAGTCAAATGTAGAATTAAAACAACTATAACTCTGTTCAAGTTTTGGGGTTTCCACAGTGATGCAATCGAGGATTTCAGTCTTTTGGGATGTGATGTTACATTGCTGGTTAAGCTTCACCTGACATTTTAAAGGAATGTATCGTCTCCATTATCTTTGAGAGTTTAAGGTGAATTTAGGGAGCTTGAACCCCTAAAGATAGTGTTGAACCACTTGCCCAGCAACAGACTGTCACATTCCAGAAGACTAGAATGTTCTGTAACACTATTGTTCTCCATTCAGGGAGAAAGTGTACCTCATTAAGAGCAGTATATTTTTTGAAAGATTACTACTACCGAAAATTTCATGATACTGTACTAGTGACTATTAGTGGCATCAGTGTCTCTCCAAGCTCACATGTTGACACAGCCACTGTGTTCATATTATTGATGGTAGGGAGTTAGAAAATACAGGTGACCATCAGCAGCATGATGTTTATACCCAGTTGTTTATTTTTTTTATGAACATTTGGCAATTGGTTCAGAAGTTACTGGTCATGAACAGGCACAGGGATGAACATACAAACATGATGATACATGTTGAATGAGTCTGTAATTTTTTATAAAATTGGAAAGTGGCCAAAAACAGATCACAATATATGTGTATTAACACACACACACACACATATGCGCAAAGAAGCAAACAAAGAAGCGAGCAAGCAGTTTCTCTACTATTGCTTAATTTAAATCCAAATGGCTTGTTTTTTGTTGTTCCAGACACCAAGAACATACTGTGCTTCAAAGTGTGATGATTTATCAGAAGTTGTGAATCATGTTAGATCTCTTAATCCTGGAGTCCCTCTTGTGGCAGCTGGAGTTTCCATGGGGGGGTATGTTCATTTCTGAACATTAACTTTTGTGTTATGTTTGTGGTCTGTTATTGAATACATAGATTGGTTAAGAGCAAACATGGTTGAAAGTTCACCAGTTTGCACCAGTAATATAAAGAGGCTAATTTGTATACATGGGTTACTGTTCGTTGGCCAGAAATTAGTTGCTGCCCTTTAGCAAGCAGGCTGGACATGATCTGACCTTGTAAGAATTTATCTGAATTTTTTTTCTGTAAAGCATGACCTTCAGTGTTGGTGCCAGACAAAACTCCAGATATTTGTGATTTCCCACCACACGATACTTCACGTATGTAGCAAGCATTCCCTGTCCTTTGAAATGCATATTATTATAATACCAGTCCAGAGTATCAGCCAGAACAAGTCAATACAGTAAAGTGTGAGATTTTACACTTGATCATCAAGTAATTCCAACAGCAGTAGAAAAGAAATATGAAACTCCCCCCCTTCCTTTCAGCTGCCATCTGAAGTCTGAGGGCACTTTACATATTAAATGCCTGATTTCTTACAGACTCATATTAGGCAACTACTTGGCATCTCAATTTTCTAAACCAGACAAACCAATCTCAGCTGCTATGGTAATATCAGTACCATGGAATGTCTTTAAAGGCACAGAGAGTATTGAGAAACCAGTCCTCAATTTACTGTTGAACAGACATCTTGCTGGAGGCCTCTGCAAAAACATTGAAAGGTACAGATTACGTCATGTTACTTAACTTTCAATTTAAAAATATTTTAACATTGTATATGTAATTTGGATGTATTAATTTTATTTTCATTTGTATTAATGTCTCCCTGAGGATGGTGATTTATTGCTGAAACCTGTAGGAGACTTTATGAATGATTTGTGATTTTATATAAATTGTGTGCATTTATTGTGTATGTGGGTGATTAAAAATATTTGTCTTTATAACCTTGTCTAGCATGATGTCCATCAATTACCAGCAGTTTTCCCTCTGATGAGTTTAAGGATAATGGGTTTTAATTCTTTCCCACCATACTGTACGTACCATCAGTGCATGGTTGTCAGGCACACTCACATTTTCACCTTCACTATGTCATCGTACTTGTGATATGTGCACACACTGCTGTGTAGAATATTAATTTGTTTTAATTTTTAGACAGCAACACATTTTTATATCATACATAATCATTTTAATTCTCTGATAATTAACAAAATTAAATCTTTTCTATACCTAATGAAGTAAAACATAGCAGAATTACATTTTATGTTACGGCTAACATGATGATTGATAGAGGAGATAAAAAGTAATGTGCCCCATAAGTGTAAAAGTAAGGTGAATTACATAGCACAGCAAAATGATAAAAGAATGTTTGGGATTCTAGGTTAGTTTGAGAGGCAAAATAATTTATCTTTCACCCCAAGATCATGAATAATGAACTGGAAGTTGAAGTTCCATAATGCATAGAGTCTGTGTGTTCAGGTTTTACATGGAAAGCTGGTATGTTTGGTCTAGTGGGCTGTTGTTGATAACCACCATGACACTGTCCTATTTATGTAACAACACTGTTGGCTACACACTCTTCACCCTTAATATCATAACATGACCACTGGATAATCATCAAAAATGGAAGGCGTAAGAAAATGTTGATAGCATTAAAAATGTTTGTAAATTGTTCTTTGCCAGTTGCATGTAATTTCTGTAGGGAATGTGTCCTTTTGTGTTAAGTGAATATCCATATTGGGGAATCTCATAATAATAGAGTGAATGAAATTTTAATAAAACCAGTGAAAATAATGTTTAACAATTCTCATCTTTTGACAGATTAAAACATGATCAAGTTCCACAAGGACCATGGGATCTAGAAGAGATTTTAAGGGTAAGAATGCTGCTGTGTGAAGACAAATAAGGTAGAATGTCTGATAGCATAAATAATATCTTGAATCGCTTGTGTTCTGTCAGCTAGAAACACCTTAATGAGCAAGGATGTATTGGAGGTTTAATGAAAGCAATTTGACATTTTTGGCAGCTAATTTGTAATGACTTCAAGCTGTTCAGAAGCAAGTGATGTATGCTAGAATACAGTGATGTGGGCAAGAGATATGGTCAAGTTAACTTGTTCTTCTTTGAATACAAGCTGATGGACAAAGTCCAGAAAGCTAGTAATTGTAAGTGTAAGTCAACCATCTGCAGGACCTTTTAGTAAGGACATTTATGCTTTGGTTTTCACATGAAAGCAGTTTACATAATTGAGTTAATAAAATTATGCGAGGATGTGGAACTGAAACAATGAACACTGTTTTTAATGTTTGATGCAGGACGTGGGTATGAAGCACAGTGGTTTTGTTGTTGTCTGGCAAGTACGAGGTCAGATAATTGGAAAGTTGAAAATGAAGTATACATAGCTGTGCTGCTCCTTCCATTCCATTGCTGTTGCTGAACTTAAGATTAGGCTGTTGTTTTAACCAACAGAAGAACACATTATTATCTGAGAAACTGGAGTGTATGTAGTCTAAAGACTGCCATAAGGAAGAGAAAAATTATGTTGAAGACAAAGCAAATATAAGATTACTTTTAAATGCTCTAGAGTGTTCTTATCCAGCTTTTAGAGGGACATTATTTTATCTGACACTTGTCACAATATACAACCTGTCAACCCACTTAGATTATAAAACTTTAACATGCGATGAACAAAATGTATGTGAGACGTGACATGTATCTGTGAGCTACGGGAAGACTGTCCCACTGAGGGTTTTCATGGTTTTGTTTAGTGTCTTAACTCAAGTTCTGAAATAATGCCTTAAGACAGGTAATGACCACATCCTTTCACATTCTTTCCAATTTATTATTTCGTGTCATCCAGTCATTCAGTCTTTTATAGAATGAACACTAAAATAATCAGTAAGTAAACTGCAAATACAATTAAATAAATGTACTGCCTTCCTCTGAGGAGAAATATGAACTGCAGATATATTTTAATATAAAGTACTAAGGAAAGTATTCACACCAAAGAGAAATGAACTAGTGATGGAATGTAGAAAATTACAAAATGATTAGCCTAGCACGTTATGTTATAGTGAAATACAGAAGATTATGTTAGGCTTGGTGTTTGCTTCTATGGAAGAAATGGGAAATGCATTTACATTTTAGTAGGGCTAATTCTTAAAAAGTGAACATTTTGAAGACTAGTGACAACAGGACTCGAGGAATGTGTAGTGTAAGGTAATTTTTATTACCTTTGTTGTAACCTTGATTTCAGGCTTCTGCTACAATGTTGATGAAATCTGCACTCTTCTGGGATATTATGCAGCGTCCCATCTTCAAGGGTCAACGTCTTGACCCTTGAAGATGTGACTGATACATTGTCCCGAAACGTCGGTAAACAGTTACCACATGATGCTGTATACATTTGGTGTGTTTGTTGGGTCTAGTGACAGGCTTTTGCATTAGATAAATTTTGGGGCTGTAAGGTCAGAGAGTAAGTTAATTATTATATATTAACACCAGACATAGTTTTATTAGACATATAAAGAATGTAATGTAGGTTTCAGATTATCTTTTAGCCTCAAACCATTGACCTTTAAAATCGCTTACATTTACATACATGAACACACATTTGAAAAAAATAGCCTTAGAAATTCATTTTATATATTTAGGCAACAAGGAAATTTACTGCATTTTTAAGATATGCTGCATAATCTTTGTTTCGTTTTCCACAAAATGCCATTTATTTAGTAATTTTATCTTTTTCTGTTCAAATAATACATTTTTCATAAACCATGTGCAAAAATTTAAATTCCAACTCTGGAAATGTATGTATTGTATTTCTTTCATTTAGAACCTACAACTTTACAGTATCTCATTGTAAATTACCTTGTGCAACAATAATGTAACTGCTGGGTGACATTGTTTCAGTGGCACTAGATAGATTCTAAGTATTTGCCTCTTCTCATTCTAGAGCAAGACAATACGTGAATTTGACAAATCTTACACCACAAAGCAGTTTGGTTACAAAGACGTGCAGTCATACTACACAGATGCAACCATCCATGACAAACTGCATAAGATCGAAGTTCCATTATTGTGCCTCAGTGCAGGGGATGATCCCTTTCAGCCTTTAGAAGGTAAATTTTGGTAAAGTAAAACTCATTTTATACCTTTTCTGTTGACAAAGCCTACACTGAGAGTAACTACCAGTGTAATTTTATTATCATATTAGGCAACATTTTATCAACTTTACTTGCATTTTCCCAACCATTCTGATAAACAGCCAAGCAAAACAACCGTGGATACTTTGTCTCACACTGTACAGTAAGGTAAGTAATTTTGCAGATGTTAGAAAAGGTATGTAATAATAGGTATAATATAATATAATATAATATAATATAATATAATATAATATAATATAATATAATATATAATGTAAACCTGGTGTAAATTGCTGACAAGGCTAAATTGTAGTGTGGTGTTCTGGGGTCCACTGGCCAGAGGACACTGGTATGGATTACCTGTATGTATATCTGACTCGTATTACCACTAAACAAAGGGAACTCAAATTCGGCCATATTTCACCAGTGAAACAGAGAACACACAACAGTATATCAGGATGTTTCTGTCAACTCTGCTGTAATGAGATAGTTGCATTCTTGTGAGGCCTTGCTTTATTGAAAATCACATAATAAAAATAATAGAGTTTATGTAAATAACACTGTGTGTTCTGTCTGACACAGCCTTTATTTATTATTATTTTTTCAAACACTGTGTCTTTTGATCAAGCTGATCATCATCAGGTGTTTATTTATACAAAAACTTAAAACTCAAGGTAAAAACGGAAATTTTTTTGCAAGGTATCACAAATGATGTAAAATGTAAAATATAAATTACACTCAACTAGTAACATATATTTTATGTTTTATATCATTTGTGAGCTCTCGCAAAAAAAAATTATATTATTCCCTTGAGTTTTTAAGTTTTGTATAAAGAAACACCTGTGGTGATGATGATGATGGTGGTGGTGGTGGGCTTGATCGAAACATGTAGTGTTTGAAAAAATAATAATAAATAAAGGTTGTGTCAGACAGAATACATAAAGTTATTTATGTAATTCCATATAGGCAATGAGATGGATAGTGTGAAATTAATTGGGGTTATGGCATGGTATCTTCACACTGGTCACTGAAACTGTGTAGTAGCCAATGGCCAATACACATATGTGAAATTTCACGCTATGAAAACTGTGTTCACCTATTTATCAGTTGTGTTATAACCAGTTTACATTAAAAAAACTGTAATAGCAGAACTGACTGTATTTATTGTCTGTTTATTCTTGCATGTTGTACCAATTTAATGTGTTCTGTATGCTGTGTTTGAGAGAATATTGAGTTATAGTCACTTGGTATATAAGAACACAGTGGAATGCGACACCTAAAAGTGTAGTCACAGCACATTCCCAACATGTTTCAACCTTTTGTGTGTCCCCTGTGCAGTGGAAGATATTTTTATCAGCTTGTAATGTGTACTTACATAAACTAAAATAGGTGGTATGCTATACATATAAAATTGTATACATATAAAATAGTATACCCAGCAATGATAAACATGAGAGATCTGTTGTGGCTAATATGTTTAACAGACACAGATTTTAAATGAGTTGCATTTTGATGGTTTTATTGGCATTTATGTGGATGTTAGGTTTTATGTCAAGCATTATGTATTTTTAAATCATGTTAAAGCATTAGACTTTCATTATTCTGACACTTCTAATTTTAATAAACTTCAATTTACTTTTTTGCAGCAATTCCTGTTCAGGCAGCATATAAGTCACAATATGTTGCTATTGTTGTAACAGCACGTGGTGGTCACATTGGGTTCCTGGAAGGTCTTTTCCCCCTCTACCATGAGCAGTATATGTGTCGCCTCTTCACTCAGTATTTCACTGCTCTGTTTACAGATGGCTCGGATTTTTTGGATTCAGTCATGAAACCTGCAAATGCGTCTTGTGTAGTCTAAGTTACAGTTCCATAAATGTAAAGTAACTCTGTAATTAACATAGCCATATTTCTGGAAGGGACTGTAGTTATAATTTATAACAGCACTGCTGAAAGTGACAAAGGAGACCCATATTCCAGTCATCTGGATTATAACACCTTGTCTGGTAGGTGTGTATGGACATTTTAGAGGAACATTATACCTTTAATGTTACTCATCTCCATACATATGATCAGTACAGTAAAATAGAACCAACTTATGCAAAATATCATTATTTAACCGTAGTCTCTACTTCATTTTCTCCCTGACATGTTTCGGCACTAGCTTTGCCATTATCAAGGGGGGTTACATCAAATTACGTAAGACAATGTGCATTAGAATGTGACTTACACAATTGTAAAGCTGTATTAAAAATTAAAAATTCTGGATGTTTAAATTCTTCTATAAAAGCTTTGCTGCATAATTTTCTGCTAGTTTGATGTTTACAGTGCTATTTCTGGCCTGGCGGCCCTAATCTGTTATAAAACAAACAAAATAAATGAGTAAAACTATGTGTTACAATAGCTGCTATAGCGGTATAACCTAATTTCCATAGGACAGAGGCATTGGATGGTTTACTTACTCATGTAATTCCAGGGTTTGTTTATGTTATGGGACATCTCAGGTGTCAAGCCGAGTGATATTGTGTGGAAGGGTAGTGGATCATGCCAGTCGATGAACTGAAAGAAATAGGTTGGTATGAGGGTGGGTGGGGTATATGTTTAGTTAGGTGCCCACGTGTTGTCGCCATAAGTTAAAAACAGTATGCCTATGTATTCATCGTATAGGGTTATACCCTGAAGGTGGAGGCACTGAGTTCGTACAAAATGTTGGTACCTCAGATACCAGACTAAATGGTGTCACAACCCAGAGGACCATAACATGAATCTTCACCACCATGAAAATCTGAAGTCTCAAAAATAACTGAGAATATTTTCTTACTCATAAAAGAAATGAATTGGCAATATGGACGTTGTGATGAACTTTTCTAATAACAGAACTGACTTCCACGCAGGGCAGGCTGATGTGAGACAAAGGTGCCAACAGTGCATGGATAACAAAAGAAGTCGAACTGGCATGGGAGGAAGAGGGGTAGTTGCCCCATGTGCATGATATAAGTTGGAGGCATGAACTACATTCAGAAAATATCCTTAATTTAAAAACATGACATAATTGAATGCAATTAATTAGCCATGCCACATACTATATTTAATTTCTGAGCTGTAGCTTTATTTGTGGTATAAAATATTTTTAACTGCATGAGACAAATCAAGTTTAGTACCACGTTGGCTAATGTATGAGCATTTCATGCCTATAAATAATAGTACTGAAATTACATTGCTGCAGAACTACTGTTGACTGTTTGTGGTCAGGACCTCTCCTTCTGTTAGAGAAGAATTTATGGCATCTTGAGACTGATAGTGCTCATGCCGTAATTTCTAAATTTTGTACACATCACATTTTTTGAAAATACTTTAATGTGCCCAATGTTTTTTGGTTATTTCTGTTTATATGCTGTTTTTGCCATTTTTAATTTTACTGTGTTTGCTGTGGGAAAATGTATTACGAAAGTACTGTGGCATTTGTACAGTATACTCTCAGTTACCAAGGGTAATGGTGGGAAGGGGGTGCACAGATAATTGAGAAACATAGATAATCCTGAATATATACTTCATTGAGCAATGAACAAAACTGTAATTTATTTATTATATACAAAATATGTATATAGCTTATGCTTATTGTTTATGTAAAAACACATGAAAGATCCCAATTGCTGTATTGAGGATTTTGTTTGAGCACCGTGCGTTAAATCATGTTACTTCCCACCTTCATCATTACTCATTAGCAACTTATGATCCCACATGGATAATCCATGCATGGATAATCAAGAGTACACTGTGTTTTATTACAGAAAATGTATTTCTGTATAAATAATCAGTCACCCTTACAGTCAGTAACGTACTAAAAGCAACTAAATTCCATGTCTTTTTCAACTTCAATCAAAGATCTTTCTAAACTTTTAGTTCTTCCCCAAATTTCAACTCAGAGATAATTTAAATGTCACAAAACTTGATATCCCAGTTTTGATTCTTGCAGAAGGAGACTGTTGATTTTTAACTTCCCTTGGGCCCACACAGTGGGCTGTTGCCACCTGTGGAGACCAAACTGTTGAAGTATAGCTGGAAGTGCTGAAGATCACTGAAAGGCCACTTGTCTCATAACATGCAGAGGAAATTCAATCAAGCCTCTGATTTGTAGTATTTTGGGTGGATGTTGAGCTTATTTTCATGATGGTGTGCCTCTTTAAGTGTTAATTTGTAGTGAGATTTCAAGTTTCTTTTAGCAGTGTAGGTGAGGATTCCATTCTTCCAGAATGTGATCCTTTTCACTGGATATTCTTCGTGGCTGTATTGACCGTTGAAGATTAGACCACTATATTGCCTCAAAATGTCAGGAACTGTTTATTTGTGATGTGGCATTATATCCTATAAGTCTTTAGGTGTGTTCACAACGTTTTGAAAAGGGACTATTAGCTTTCTCATGTCTGTCTGTCCACATGGGGCAACTCCGCTTCCACTGGATGGATTTTCGTTAAATTTAATATACGAGGATTGTTCAAAAATCTGTTAACAATATTCAAGTTTGATTGAATCTGACAAGAATAATCAGTACTTTACATGATGACCTATGCGCATTTATGATAATATCTCTCTGAATTCTTCGCAGGGTGGGAAATGTTTGAGACAAAAATTGTAGAGAAAATCAAAACAAACATTTTATGGTCAATAAATTTTTTCTGTGTATGAGATAATGTGGAAAAAAATCCATTGTTTGTTTTCCGCTGCAGTGATAGTTACACAGATGTGCCACAGTGTTGTTATACATACATTGCCCATCTTGTCTGTAAAGTAAGGCGCCTGTATTTCAAGCTCCTCAATCATTCAGTTTAACAGAACTGTAATGCAGTCACATTCTAGGGTAACATTTAATTTGTACTAGTGATGTCAGTGTAGTGAAGACAGCAGCAGTTGTAGCTGTTATGAGTTTCATCACATGCTAAAAACCCATAATGGTTGGTACAGCATCATTCAAACCCATGATTATGACCACTATTGTAGAACCAATTATTCTGAGAGAGAGGGAGTTTTGTGGCAGTGCTAATATGTCTCCTTCATTTATGCAGGCTTCTAAATTGTTGGAACAGGTATGCTTGTGATATTGCTGTAGGAAAGAAGTGTTTTGTTAGATGAACAGGGAAAGAATAAATCATGTGACTTGTGACTGGGACTGGTTGTTACATTGGTAGGCTATAATGAAGGGATGGATATTAATTTTATTGTTACAAACAGATTGAAAAAGCTGAGTGACCCATCTAAACCAATATTCCATAAACCATGACCACCTGAAGGACACTGGATAGCAACCGGCCAGCACAACCATCTTCATTTTTTCTATCAGCTATGACAGAATCAAGTACCAGGTAACGTATATAATTTTCTATTCTCGCAGAATGCCTGTAGGGCTGGAAGTTCCCATGCAAATTAAGTGCATGTTCCTCCCTTTGGCTATGTTAATGTAGTTCCTGTACAAATATTTGGAATTTATGCATAATTCATAAACATGAGCTCATGTAGTATTTGTGCGGAAGTTAAGTTTTATATTGCAATGATGCCTGTGGGTTGTGTCAATTTAAAAGATGGTATTTTGAAAGAAAAAATAATAAAATGACCATCATTAAGCTGAATCCTGCCTTAAAATAATTTGTGTATTAAATACAGTGGAACCTAAAAATGCATTTTAATGTTAATGTCCAATGATAATAAGCTGAGTGCTGTTGTTTCATTACTGTCTGGAATTATTGAATCATTTTGGCCTGTGACTTATGCATTAAATAACTAGTTGTTTAAGTTCTGGTAAGGTTCTTGGTGTATAAATTGCGAATTTTTTCTCACACTGCTTAAAGTGATGTAGACTGAAGATGTGCTGTTGAAGGATGTTGTATGTCCTGATACAGAGGTGCAGGAGTATTTGGCCCTTAGAAGCACATTTTACTTCTAGGAGGAATGGTGCCATTTTAATTGAAATAATTTTCTTTGCTACTAGAACAAAATCTTGACTTCAAGCCGTATCCTACCACATGGTTCCATATGTTGCCTCCATGTATTGGCATACAACGTCCTTTGGCACACATGTCTGCACAGTTTCACAAATAAGCACAGGCCATATGCATAGTGAGACATAATTTTAAATGGTTGCTACACTTTCTTGGGGAAGGGCTAATATTTAAATGACCTTCCTCAGGACTAAATAGATCATGCGAATAGATGCTCAATTCCATTAGAACAAGTTGTAATATACTGTCTGTTGATAAGATTTATTGTTGATAAAAGTAAATTTATAGTTTACAAATAGAATAGTGAAACACAATGCAAAATCTTGGGGGATAAGTTTGTTCCACTGAAGTGAACATTTGAAGTAGAATAGTGTAAAAGATGCCAGGTCATTCTGTCTGTTGTGCAGATGTCAGAGAATATCTCTACATAAGACCATCAAGAGATGTGGGCAATAATTTCTTTAAATGCACTCCAGTTGCATAACCTGCCATTGCATCTATGTTTTTTGAACATATCCAAAGACCTTTCTTTCAGTACATTCTTTGACCATGCAGTTATCAATTGTATTAACTTGCTCACTTCTATAATATACAAAATACCTGGCTGACACTTTTTCAGCCATTTGCATATCAGGAGACACTAGAACCTGTGGTACAGTTATTTCATTTGGGGTGCATAACATGTGCATTACTGCTTGTAAAGATATTCTGTATAAATAAGTAATATTTAATTGCAGTAATTTCAGCTGTTTCCAAGCAAATTGCAATTTATGAGCCAGCTTTCACATGAAGTATTCATAATTCAACAGATATAAAGTTAAAAATTTTATGAGTAGCATTTCTGCAATGTGTATGACATGTGCAGATATGTCATACACCTTTCAGGTACCAGAGGCTTAAGGCTTATGAATGCTTTAGTGGTGCTGCAGGAGTGTGTAGAGATACATTAGTGGATGAATACACAATTATACATTACAGGTGTAAAAAAAAAAGAATTGTGCACAGAAATACCAAGTGTACAATTCTTAAATCTTAGGATAAATGTATTTCCATGATTATCAGTTTCCTCTACTGAGTTACACTGAAGTAGCTTGTTCCTGTTTCACATATTTAAATTGACTGTAGTTGCAGATTCAAGTCCTTTTGTGCTTCATAGACTGTTGCAAGTGATTTTTATCTTTCAACAGCAGCACTGTAAATATTTTGCTGTTGTGCATCTTCTTCCTTACATTTAAAAAAGTACTAAAAGCTGCTCATAAATCAAGTTATTAATATGTTGCTGCTTTCAGAATCTGTTCTCTTGAGGCAACTGACAATTATGATGAAATACCTTTGTGGAAAAACTGGTAAAATGATTTTAAGTGTGAATATAAACATGCAACACCTGTCACTGACATCCACTTGCACCTATAATCATTTCTGTTTTCATAGATATTTAAACATATTTCAGTAGAGTAAAATGTTTGACAATTAACCTCTGTGGTATTTATTTTGGAAACATGGCATGTCGAATGTTGATTGTCAAGTACTGTTGGATTCAATTCACGCTGGCTGAAGCTGTAGTCACATATAACAAAGAAGTGACTAAATAAATGAAATGAAATGAAATGCTAGTTATGCTAGTAATAGCAGCTCATATGCAATACCTGATTCATTGATGGAATAACATACTTTATGGTAGTTCCAGTTATAAATGAAAATAAAATGTTTTGAAACTTTACAGTAAAATTAGTAGTTAACAGCATCCAAATTACATAGATGCCTGTAACTATGTTGATTTATTTTCACACAGATAATATTACTTCTTTTCTCTATTGCTGAGTAGCTACTGAAGGTGTAGCACAGCTAAGCCACATACGGATTTTAATTTATTAAATGAAGTGTCCTAGTAATTTACACAATTATTTTAAATTTCTGTAGATTCCTGTAGTTTGATGTTGAGAACAGTGAATGAGAAAATTACTTCTAATGCATATTTACTCCTTTATACACATATGGTTTCTGTTCAATATGTGCTCCATTGTTGTGGGCATCAGATGCAAGACTCTGTACTTTCCATTCCAGCACCTCTGTAATTTTATCTGTACTGTCTATTTTACACCAATAAAATAACAAATGAATAGGCATTATCATATAAGTAGTAGAACCTAGAAGTAATGACAAGTTATTTTTTAATCTTGTCTAAATAATGTTTGTTGGTATGGACATAATCAGTTTTGGTAGTCTTGCCTATTTTTGGTGAAAATGAGAGACATGTTTTCCTAGGTACAGTTAAGATCAAAGGTAATACAGAAGATACTCTTATACTTTTGCAAGATTATTAATTATCTTTTGGTGTTAGATTGAGTTTTCTTTAACTTGATGTGAGCATTGTCCAATACGCACCTTTTGACACATTAATATTTATTGTCTTTTCACGTGTATCAGTATAAGAGTAATTTATGTTCTTCTTCCTATAAGTGTAAATTTACTGTTGAGGTTGTTATATCTTATTCAATATTGGCATTCATGTTTGCCATGTTATTGACAATTATACATTAAACATTATGACAATGTAGTAAACACTCAATTTTAGTAGGGCATTTAACTGATGATCAACAGTCGTACATTTGTGACAGAATTCGGACACTGACAGCAAGATGTTGTATTATGAAATTAACAACTTATAAGTATTATTACATAACACAAGTGCAACATGAAGAAGTACCGTGACATAAAAACAATTTACGGGCTGTAAGGATCATGCTGGGTTTATTCACATCTCATGTAATTCCTTGTGTATTATTGTCTTGAATGCAAAGCATATGCTTACTATTTTCAGTCGGACGGATTAAATTTTCTTTTGATATCTAGAATTATGTCATGTTAAGAAGATGTGTTCATTGCAATATTATGTTTTTGAAAAATCATTTGCCTGATGTGTTTATGTTCATTTATGCCAATCTAGTTTATAATCTGTAGTGTATAGTGTCCTTGGTCTTAAAGGTATTCAGCAAAATTTCTTTAATCCAATATCCAATAAATTCAGAAATCCAGGTAATCCTGCACTGGAGGAGAGTAGTCCCAAGACCATAAGTTTTGCTTTTTATGAGCAGAAAGCTTCATCAATGAAGCAGGCAGATCTCTGGAACTTGTTCGGAAGGGCCTCCATGAGTGCCTGTACATAAAACCATTGTTGTATCTGTTGACCCCTTGTCCCCTACTCCATCAACTACTTTAGCTATGCAGTCTCCAGAAAGCACAGAAGACCCTGAGATCCCTGAACCAGCAAATGAAGGAGATATCCAAATGGAATACTTCTCTGATAGTCATACAGCCCAACATACATTTTAACACGTGGAGTTTACAGCTTAATCGTGGATACTTAATAGCTAGGAAATTTTGGGAGTTTACATTCATTGTAATGAATAAAAGGTCACACGTAGAGTATACCCATAATGCAGGTGGTATTAACAGTATATGATTATTTATTTATTGATGTATTTATGCTAATGCTGTTATGTTAGTTTTATAAATTGAAAGACTTGTGACTGATCAGTATGTCTTAAATATTTATGTCACAATTGTTTGTCCATCAGACTCTGAATACTGGTGATACAGATGGATTCCAAAGCAAAAAAAAAGACAAGCTTGTGGACCTATATTTGTCTTTAAGATTTTGTTATTGCTGGAACAGGTGCTACGATTAGATAATTTAAATTAATTGGGCATTATTATTTTTATTTTTGTTATTTTTACCTTTTTTCTGTTATAAGATACTTTATGATTTGTTGTCATTTTTTCTTCCAAACATGTGTATTGTTTACTTATATATTTTTATGAATGTGTTAGGGATTTTAGTTTGGAAAGATCATACATATATTATACTAATAGTTGGTAATGTTGTAGTCACCAGTATTAGGCAAATTCTCTGCATCTTGGCACCTAATATCTGTCTTGGAAACGCAGGAATCCTGAAAGTAATAATTGTTATGTATAGATTGTAAGTCAAATTTAATTATAAAATGGATGACAATTTTCCAAATTTAACTTGTTGTAAAGTATATATTACCCTTGTTACATAAGGTATTGTAGTTTGGTGTTATTTACTTGATATTACTCTTTAGTTTATTCACTAAACATTCCCAGTTATAAATGACTGTATTTGTATTTATTACAGCTAATTATTACATAAATTATAAAATATGTCAGGAGGGAGTATATATTTCCATATTTCTGATTAACCCCTTTGTGTTAGGTTGTGAATTTTAGGGCTGTTAATACCCAGGTCTGGTCTGAGGGCATTTGTGTGTGTTTGCACACATATGTTTACTGGCAGAGCATAGGGGTAATGGTATTTTATAAATACAAAATATTAAAGATAGTTTGATACTGAAATCCTTTTTGTTACTTGTTACATATTCAGGAAGGGTTTCTTAAATGTATAAAATCAGTGTTCCACTTTTGTCAATTCCTGAACTCATAAGGGAGTTCCTTCTTATGTTTCTTTGAAGTCTCAACATAAGGTGCGTCAGTTTCCCTCAACACGCTTTCCATTTCAGTTGAGCTGAACCAATTATTGGCCACAACATTTCAGTCTGAATATTGCATTTGACCGGAGAGGTAGATTGCAACTTTGGTTTACTGGGTACTTGTTCTTGATTTGAAAGTGTATGTCCATCAGAATCTTTCAGCCTGTAAATGTGTTGGAATCTTAATACTGTTTTTTGGCATTTTTTCCTTTTTCTTTCTTCTTTCTCTTCTCTCTCTCTGTCTGTCTCTCTCTCTCCTCCTCCCCCTCCCTCACTTTCCCTCACTTCCACTCTCAAACATTTCGACCTTACAGAGGTGTCAGAAGCCTAACTGTGTTTTTTTATGATAGTGTCTACAATTTGCTGGTTTTGGGTACAGTGATCAAGATGATCCCAACTGAAACGTGTGGGAGAAGCCTGTTTGTGATCGTTGTCATTTCGATGATCAAATCTCAAACATTAAAGTAGACAGCAAATTTGTTTTCACTATCACAAAATGGAACATATCGTCTGGTACCGTCTATGACAAAGAGCTTCTTGTAATACTTTTGATTTGAGTTGAATGTGGCACTATACAGACTAATAAATTCCTCAGTTACAACAATGCAGTAACATGCGTCTAATACAAATTATTGTAATATTTTTGTTTCTGTAACTTCACATTTGCCCATTTCATTTTATTTTTCACAAATTCTGTCATGAGGCATTCCCATTATCACCAGTGGTTCTGCTTTGTCACATGTATGGACCAAAGATTACAGGTTATGGTGCTGCACAGTAATGTTGTTGTGTGTGGGTAGGTTTAAGTAGGGTGAGACTCTGTCTTGTTGATTGAACCTGTTCTTCCTGTAAAAATTGCTGGGAAGAGCATGATCCAAACAAACAATACTAACAGAGCCAGCACTGTCCCTGTCTGTTGTTTTTCACTTTCAGCTTGCTTGTAATCACTGTCACCTACTTCTTCAAAAACTGAACCATGATTACTGGGACCTACAAAATATTCTTCCCGTTTAACTACCTCACTTCCTTCTTCATCTTCCTATCATTGGAAGGTGGAGTGACTGGAATTTCCAGCACTACATTCCACATTATCACCTTCCATAACATCAATACCCAGGTCTGCCCGATTTTGTACATGATTTAAGAGTAAATAATTTGCCTAGAATGACAGATGCTGGTCAACTGAAGTGGAAGGGGGGTTTAGTGTGAAGTGGAAAGCAATTAGCTTGACTTGTGTGAGTATTCGGCAAACTGGTAATGAAATATAATCAGTTTGGTGTACCATTTCCATCTCAGACTGGACCTGTGTAATTCAGGATTAAATATTCTTTAATTATGCATATATAGGACATGAACAGAGCACTAAATAATTTCTTGTAGAATCACATACACCTTAAATATCCTACCACATTTCTGTGATGAATGCAAAACTTAATTGTGTTAAAACAACAATAATAGTAATACAGATTGGTTTTCACCAAATATGCATTCATTAATGTTAATCACCATAAATGCAAAGAGAATGTTTAGTTCTAATTAACCCCATTGCAATGTGTAAGTTATTTGTGCACAATGCAAAACTAGGCCTATAATTGCACTTCATTAACGCAGACAATGGCAATACCTATAAGCAATAAATGTACTATATTAAGATGTTAAAAATTTGCAAGGATATGTTGTTCACTAATTTTTAGAGTGTTTTTCAGGGTTATGTTCACAAGCTCAGGGAAGGAAGTTTTTAAGACTAGATAAAACCGATTGTGTGTGTGAAAACTTTCTGATGGTTGTGATAAGCTTAGACGTAACTAACTTTGGCTCTGCCCTTCAAATCAGGGTACATGCCATGTAGTGTAGGCATTAGCAACTGGTGATTAATTAAGTTACCGTTATGTATATTGAATATGGTAAGGGGTGTAGCCTTCTCCATTCATATATGAGAATGTCATAGCAAAGGTAATGGATATAATAGAATGTTAATGAAATCTGTGCATTGCTCATGTGTTAGTGCAGTTCCTCTTCATTATATCTGCTACATGCCCCTATGTTCCAGAACTACTTCACATTTCCCTATATTTTCAGATGACAGTGAACTGATGATATGTACTGTGCCTGATAATTATTTAAAATGAAGTAAATCTTATTCAAGAGATGCCAGTTGATTAACATTGAGTGACAAATAGAACAAAATAAACATTATAATGCAGTAATTTGGTATGTTTCATGTACTTTTATGACAGTATTGATTGTACCTATATCTCTTACATCTCACCATGCATTTTACATCCTCTGTAATCGAAACAGGACCTTCACCATTACCTAATTTCAAAATGTGTCAGTCTTCAGATAGTATAAAGTAAATAAACAAATCAGACACCACCTAAACTGATCCTGGCTGAGGACCTAAGTATGGAAAAATGTACCTCAGTTAGGTTGCTGTAATTTTTGTAAACACTATGCTAACCAATGCCACATACTAATCTGTACAAAATATACACCCTAGATCCTACAGGTTACTGAAAATAACTATGTTGCTCTTTATTTTAATTTTAATTTTTTTATTAGGTTGTAACATAATATACTTGAAAATTCTGTATGGAAAAAGATTTTGTACATTCTGGTCATATGTACACACACACACACACACACCATTTAAGCCTTCAAGGAAGATGAAGGCATACTTGGTGAATGATGATGATAACCAGCTCATTGTCATATGCAGACTTTCACTCAAGAGTTCAGCATAACAAAGACACATGGCTAGCGTTATAGCACTTGAAATAAATGTTTGTTTTTAAGGTTGTATTTACGTTAGTGTTACATAAACTTCATGAGTGACAGACTATAATGTCGTAACAGATTTAGCCTTTAGTCAGGCAGGTTGTTGGGTATATAAAAGATTCAGTCATTACATACTTGCTTTCAGCTAACTACTTTGTATATTTTAAATTTCCTTTCGTCCTAAAATATGTACTGTATTTAGGAGATTTTAATTCACATGGGATATTCAGTAAATTTTTTAAATTCCTTTCTTCACTGGCATTCAAATTACTGTCAACACTGACTTAACACACTTGTCTCCACCAAGTTCAGTATCCTGGGAAACACATTAACTTAATAACTTAATAATGCTTATTGCATTGGGTGAACTGACAAGTTCTGATGAGTACCTACAGACTATTAAATTAGTATCTCTAATGCTGTATAAAACACTGTTTTTGTATGACAGACTGCATAAATTGTACACATCATTTTATACATAAATTGAATCTTGCATACCAAGTAAGAAATATATATATATTTTTATGGCTGCTGTAGGCAACTATTGTCATTTACAAAACCAGCGTTTGAAGTGGGGATGAGTAAGATAGGATGTCATCTGCTACTTCTGTTAATGTCCCAGAATCATCTTGCTAGCTCTCAGTGAACTTGAAATCATAAATAATATCTCTAATGCAAACATTAAAACGTTTTCTCCCCCATACCATTTTGCATAGTTGCAGACAGAAAATTAAAATTAGAATGAAGTAAGGAAATCTTTTCATTTTTCCCCTTTGAAAAATGTTTGTCTTTGTTTATATTTTTATGCAGGTGATTGGAATGTTGGTTTGAAAAGGCTTTAATAAAGCACAACTTCTCTCCTTGTCTTGGCAACTCATATCCTGGGATACCTAAGAAATCTTAAAAGGAGAGAGGGCAGCATATCAGTTTGTCAGGGGTTGTACCTCACAAAAGCATACACTGCTGAGAAGGTCTGCATAAACACTGCATATAATATTCCCCAACATAAAGCCTAATAAGAAAAATAGTTCATCTTAATACTTCGACACTTTTAGTCAACCTTTTAAAGCCTAGCGGTAACTTTACATACGACCAGGTTTAACATTAAAAAATTCTACGTAGTGCCCACATTGCGTTTATGTGTTTTCTACGGATCTCAGAACAAACAGCAACTTTTGCCTTATAAAACATTAAGAGACTGGTTTTTATAACCGAAGTGGAGAGTGTTTACAGCGCGGTATGCACTGAGTCATTATATAAAACTGATACGCTTCGTGTTTAAAGGGTTAAATGTCCATAGATTAACAATTATACAGGAGCCAGGATAGTATACATGGACTTGGCTACAGCCTGGACATCCAAGGAATGGTGGTTCAATTCTTGACTGGAGTAAGAGATTTTTCTTTTATCAGAAACGTCCAAAGTGGCTCTGGGGCTTACCTGTGTACCATAAAAATTACAAAATGAAATTTTATCCCATTACAGATCCAGTAAATTCTGAGTAACATCAGAGATATTCAGACAGATTAAGAATTAGAGTTTATTAACTGAAAAACATCTAAACATACATGTACAATAATGCTTCTGTTTTCAGTTTATGCAGTACTCTGTTGATGGCACCCAAGGTTAACTGAAACCTGTAACCAGTTATACAAAATGAAAGGGTTATTGTTGACAGAAAAAATGAGCATTTTGCTACAGTATTTATTTACATGGTCAGTTTAAAAATTCTGGTAGGTTCTGTAACATAACAATTCACTATTATGCGGTAAGGAATACTTTTCAATAATTTGCTAAAGACAGAGTCATAAGTTAAGGTTCATACAAACTGTCCTACTGTGATATTACAGTTAATACAGTGCAATGATCTGTGCTTCAGAATTGTTCTAATTTGATAATTTAACAAATTATTCCACAAAACCTTGAGCTTGAAAATTCTACAGATAATCACACATCCTTTAATGGGCCAATATAGTGTTCTGCATTGTTTTAAATTATTATTATTATTATTTTTTCTTTCCTGATACATAGCAAAAATCTTGGTCTTTAATGTGTTTTTATAGGCTTGATTATCATACTCCAGCAGTACAATTAACAACAAGCACAACAGTGTGCACACATAACTGTGGGTTATGTATATAAAATGCTACTTGATGTTTGTGCAGTCTCTCATACAACTGAAAGGACAGATTGGTCAGTTCTCTTTGAGCGTTGCCTGTGCAGTGCCTTAGGCAGTTGTTGGCTTGTGCAGTAGTGCCTAAGTCTAGATTACTGTTGTACTAAATGTGAAACACTGTGGCAGAAATGAGAGATGTGTAATCATAAAACAAGCAAATCAGTACGAAAATAAACATATAAATAATAAAAATACAGTCCCATTGACTAAGTGACGTAAAACACATTGTTTTGTATTCTTTATGGAAATCATGCTTGGCCATTTTGTATTGGTTTATTGTGCTGTAGTAGTGAAATAGATTGCATTAATAGAAGAAGTTAGGAAAATGTGCACATATCATAACTGTTGTGGTACATTCGCCCATCTACAAATCCTATCAGCAGCTCTATAGTTGAGACATAGTTCTAATTACACTTCACTGTGCACTGGTGCTCAGATGTGGGAGAAACAAATTATGTAGAGGCAGATGTGCACCCAGAATTTTTCACTGGAGGAGGGCTGACCCTGAGGCTATATATAAGTTGTTTGATTTTGAAAACTGTGTTATAAAATTCATGTCATAAACATAACTATAACATAACATTGTTTAAAACTGCATTTATATGTATATAAATATGACTAGATGTTCCATGACTCGCTCACTCAATTTAAATGACAGGGCCTAGTGTTCTTTTCTTTAAGTTCATCTGGGACTGCCTAAGTTTATTTTTCAAAATTCAGAGGTACTAGTCATCAGCCAATTTCAATGGGTGATTTCAGTTGAAGGGTAAATCAGGTAAAATGGTTTATATCATCATGTTTACAAATTTTTTTTTTTTTAATTTCGAACTGGGGGAAGGGTTTGCAGCCTGGCAGCCCCCCCCCCCCCACCATCCCCGGAGGCACGCCTGTTTGGAGCACCAGATTTACATTTTTGCCACACAAAGTTAAATTATGCAAAGTCTAATTTCATTTTCCTAAATGCCTTTTGGTCCCAAAATGTGGTAGGAATTGCACATGCGCAGATTAGGGACACAGATGCTCGTATACACTTAAATGCATGTAGGTCTTCATATAGAATGGTCATTAAAATTGCCCAGTGTAAACAAAAATTAAAATCGCTCAACAGTGTTTGGGGCTTCTCAGTATTATTTCCGTGAAAATCCGTTCATCACTTCTCAAATTTTTATGTACGTACAGACTGATACCAGTGGGCATGCTGCAGGGACGGGAATATGTGTAAAATGTCTTAAAGAAATGCAAGTTGTCTTAATATAACATTTAAATGGCATGTGATTACAGACCTATTTTTATAAGTCACTCCTCTTACATACATTAC
This sequence comes from Coptotermes formosanus, assembly GCA_013340265.1. Lineage (NCBI taxonomy): Eukaryota > Metazoa > Arthropoda > Insecta > Blattodea > Rhinotermitidae > Coptotermes > Coptotermes formosanus. The sequence goes on along the minus strand of BLKM01009851.1, from coordinate 9,009 downwards.
ATTCACATAATTTACTGTGTTACTCCTGTAATTAACAACATTCTTTCAGAAATAAAGAACTGGATGAAACTTGGCAGCTGTAACATTTCAAGGTTTTATGAGGGAAGTGAGTGTGAAGATTATTGTGTTATGGGATGTGACACCATGTAACTGGAAGGTATCTATCAAACTGCATGATGTCAATTTCTGAAGACAACAGTCTTCTTGAAAGATACTGATACCTGTCATTCAGAGTATGTAAAAACACAAACTGTTATTTTGATTAAGTGACCTGCTTTCTGTGCAATTTGTTGGTAAACTTTAAACTTCACATGGTATATGTGAAACATTTTCATGATTGCAAAGTTAGTCACTGAAAGTATGGGGAAATGGGTAAGTAAATGCAACACATTGGTACTGTCTGTGTGGTAACTGGTATTGTGTTTGTAGTGTATAATTTGAAAGCATTTATCCATGTAATGAAAACAATACTAACGAATATTAATGTATTTCACATAAGAAAGTTCTTATGATAAATGTAATCAAAAATGAATTATATTTTGTTAATAACCTCAGTATTGAATAATGCTGCCATTTGACTTAAAATTGACAAGTGGAATATAGGAAAAAGAAAATGTGGAGTTTTTGCTGCAGTATAAACAGATCCTTGAAAATACACAATGTGCAGTTGTTAGTAATCACAAAAGACAACACTGTGCATACATTTGTCATCACATCTGCATTAATTGTGATAGCTGTTACAAATTCCATTTATTGTGATAAAATAAATCATGTACAATGGCTAGATATTTGCTTTTAAATTTCCATATCCACATTGATTCCCTGTCTTTATGTTTTTGAAACTAGATAAGCATGTATGAAATGAATTATGGGCTTTAGGCACTTGTTCTGTGCCATTTCAAAGTCAAACTGAATTCATACTCCAGAATTGCCAGTAATGATAAACACAGTCAGATGCACCACAGTATATATATATATTTTGCACACTATGTCATTTACTCTAAGGTTGTGCCAATATACTACATGTTTCGGCTTGGCCGAGCCATCATCAAGTACATGTATAAATGTTAAAACTCAGATCCTTATCATATAACATGAAATAGTGTAAAAATAGTACAAAAGCATTAGTGGCACTTCACTAGTTCACTGTTTTTCACTGTAAAACCATTTATTTATTTAGCATCCATGTCTGCTACAAATCAGCAATAGGACAAGTCAATTTATATAAGTATTACAATTTCGATCCAATAGGATCCGTACCTGCCACATAAATAGTGACCCTTACAAATATAAATGACAAGACATAATCAATTAACAATACCTATCTAAAACCAAATACACAATGATGTAAAATTAAATACAGATCGATTTAAAACCAGAATAAATTTTGTAGAAAGGAAACTAAAAGAGGTGGTTCCTGTATACGCGGCCTGTTCGAAAAGTATCCGACCTTTGGCCGGGAAAAATAATTTTCACACCTGGAGGTCTGCAACTCTAATCCCCTTCGAAGTAGTCTCCTTGTGACTGAACACACTTCTCCCAGCGGTTCTGCCATTGTTCGAAGCATTTCTGGAGTGCCTCTTTGCGAATGGAGTACAGCTTGGCCGTCGTGTTCCGTATAATGTCGTCTCGTGAGTCCAATCGAGTCCCTTTCAGCTGCATTTTCAGGTGGGGGAACAGCCAAAAATCACAGGAATTCGGGGTCGCTATTTGCATAGTCCAGCATGTCCTGCGAGACTTCCAGACGGAGTTGCTTCTGCTCCATCGTTAGCAGCTTCGGCGCGAATTTCGCGGACACTCTCCGCATTGCCAAATCATCGGTCAGAATGGAATGTACCGAACCAGTGCTTATCCCCACTTCCTCCGTAAGTTCTCGGATGGTGACACGACGGTCCTGCATGACCAAAGCCCGCACTTGGTCGATGAGCTCGTCATTTCGGCTTGTTGAGGGCCTACCGGAACGAGCGTCGCTCTCCACCGACGTGCGGCCATCTTTGAATCTCTTGTACCACTCCTTAATTTGTGTGATGCCCATGGCATCTTCGCCGAAAACCCGCTGAATCTTCCGAATGGTTTCCACTTGGCTATCGCCAAGCTTCTGGCAAAATCTGATGCAATACCGCTGCTCGAGTCGTTCTGTAATTTTGGCAGAAAATTACAATGCGACGCTCGCTGCGTATACACTCTTACACGCTGGTTGCACGTGACTGAGGCTGTCTGCTGGCGGAAAAAAATCCACGTATGTGCATGAAGGTCCCCTCCACCTCCCTTCCACAGCACACCTCCCATGCTTCATTAGTTTCCGCGGAAAAAAATTAAGTCGGATACTTTTTGAACAGGCCTCGTATTTGTTAGAGAGGAGTTAAACATGAAGGAAGTACTATATATGCAAGAATTAAGGAGTGAAAAGGTATTTGAAATATCTGTAGTAGATATACCTGACTTAAGATTGACTTTAGCTTGTATTTACACATCACCCCAAAGTTAGGTATACAAGTTTATAGATAAATTAGAAACTCTTATTGTAAAGATCCAACAAAAATGTAAGAGAGTTATATTGTGTGGTGATTGGAATATAAATTCCGAGGAAAACTGGTGTAACTTACCCCTACGCTAATATAGTGATTGATCGAACATCCGTCCATATTACGGGGATTTTTTCATAGAATAACAGAATACGTTTCAGAAGATAGCTGTCATTTTGTCTTGGCGAGTCCCAACTATGAGTCTTATTACCGACCGAGCTACCAAACTTGGACTTCGAGAGTGCATAGTGTCTCCAAGGGGGCATCGTAGTGCTTATTCGGGCGATAACGTTTACGGATTACCGATCACGTGTGGGCATGACACGGCTTATCGCATGTGTCACAGATAAGACTCGTCTTTAATGTGCAAAGCGGGAGAAAAGACTGTTGCAGAGAGAGCTATAGCCAATTTCCATTGCCTAGGAAAGCCTGGAACTCACTGACGCCGGACAAAGTCGAGACCATCTTGCTACATTTTAATGCCTGCGAATACATTTTAGCATCGCCATAGAATTGCGGTGTCGTTTTCAAACTGAGGAAGTTAAGAGGTGTTAGAGCTCAGTAATCACTTTCAGAGACTGACAATTGGTGGACTGACAGAAAACCTATGATGTCGATAACGTCACTGGAACTTTCGTTTGATTTACCCATGTGGTACTTGGGTGCAGTCTTTGGAACTGTATTCTACATTTATTATTGGCTTGAAGCAGTGAAGGTAGGTTTTTTAATACCTATGGTCATAGTCATATTTTAATTACGTTTATAGACTATTATGTGTAAAAGTGCAATATTATGTGCTACAGGCGCTTCTGACAAGTGACAAAGCTTGAGAAGTCAGCCGATTCCTGCACGTAATAAAGTGTATTTTCTAAATTAGCAAGTCCGAATGAACAAATGGGCAAAGGGGCCGACAGGATTCTGGAAGTAACTAATATATTTAAGCCCAGTGCACCTCTTACAAATGTCATTGAGGACCTGGGGAATCTTGGTAAATGCCTTACCAAGGAAGATCATATTGTTATAATGGGAGGGCCAGGAAATAGCCTGGATAATAATTACCATTATTCAGTTGAGGAGGACCTCAACTTCATTGCTAAGAGGACAAGTCACACCAATGTCGGACTTGTGAACCTCTTCAGAAGGCACAACAAGCCATGGATGAACAGCAAGGTGAGGAGTGTAAATGTACGGCTTGATCTTGTCTTGTTGGGGGCATGGCACATCCCACATCAGTGTTATCAACACCACTGCAATTATGAGGGAAGAATACACAAACCATGGCCTGCACCTAAATTGACTAGGCGAGAGGAAGCTTATGCTTCTTATTGCTAGGAAATTGGGTGATGATCATGTGTTGGGTATTAGCAGTATTCCTGTGATCACCCATGCAAGAGCCTCTCCTTTTTTAGATTAAAACCAAAAGCACAAAGGTGCTTAAGGTATTTTGATTGTAAATACGTGAACTTCATAGATCAGGATAAAAATGCAGATTTATCAAATTCATTACACATCTTTCATCAAAATGTTAGGGGACTAAGAAGCAAAAGTGATGAATTAATACATTCCTTCGAAATAGATAACATAAATCCCCACATACTATGCTTTAGTGAACATCACATGGAAGAACAGGACCTGCTGCATCTCACATTACCAGGGTACATATTAGGATCCAGTTTCTGCCACAAAGATCTACAGAAAGGAGGTGTGTGTATTTTTGTTTGTAAAGGCCTCAATGTCAACAAAATTGATATCTCACATAACTGTATGGAAAAGGATTTCGAAATTTGTGCAGTTGAACTAGAAACTGAAGCATCTAAATTAATTATATTGAGCTTATACAGAGTCCCTACAGGAGATTTTAATCAGTTTAATAAAAATCTAGATGATACCTTAAAATATCTGTATAAACCAAAAGCTGAATAAACCGAAAGCTGACTTTTTAATTTGTGGAGACATAAACACAAATTATCTCATTGAAAGCGACCGAAAAAATCAACTGTCCTCATTATTACCTACGTATAATCTATCACGTACAGTAAATTTTGCAACAAGAATACAAAATAAATCAAGTACAGCCATTGATGATATTTTTGTTGATAATAGTAGACTAAAGTCATCTTATACATCACCCCTAATAAATGGCCTATCAGACCATGATGCTCAGTTTCTCACAATCAATAATATTTATGCAGCAAGAAACAGAATTCCTTTAAAGCAGAGAACAAGATTAATACATAGTGAGACACTCACAAACTTTCAGACACTACTAAAACAAGAAACGTGGAAATCTGTTTATCAGTATCAATATATCAATATTTATTTCACATACCAGCCATCCCAGAGGGTACCTCGTGTACACCATGGGATATGGAACTTGTCACAATACATGTACATACTAGCAATTTCATATGCTATGTCAAAATATGTAATAAAACACACACATAAGTATAGAAATAATAAAACAATTAAGAGAGAAAAAAAGACAAAATCAAAGCCAAGAGGTTAACTGTATGTTCAACTCATTTCTAAGTACTTTCCTAAATATTTTTGAAGCTAGTTTTCAAGTTAAATATAAAAGTACAAACAACAAAAAGAATGACTGGATCATGCAAGGAGTAAAAATATCATGCAAACATAAAACGAGTCTGTACATCTTCACTAAGAACAGCAATGATCCAAAAGCAAAGGCACATTACATTAATTATTGTAGAGTCCTAAAAAAAGTTCTAAGAATACCTAAAAAGCAACACTACAGTAGACTTACAGCAAAATCTAGTAATAAAGTCAAAACAACATGGAATATTATAAAGAAGGAGACACGAAAAGCGCATCCGACAGAACAGGTCCCCTCCGTAGTTGTGAACAATGAAAAATTAAAGGATCCAAAGAGCATGGCCGCCAATGCCTGCAATAATTTCTTTCTAACAGTTACTGAAAAACTAAACATACAGAAATTTGAGGAGGGAGATGCCATCTGATTTTTAAAAGATTAATTTCCTGGAAACTTCCCCAGCATAAAAATAATGCCAATTACTGAAGCTGAGATTAAAAGTATAATACATTCCCTTAAGCCACAAAACTCTTCAGGTTATGATGAAATAAATAGTAAAATCGTAAAAACTTGTGCTTCTGTTATTAGTCACCCATTAACTTCATTTGCAATCACTCAATATGTAAAGGTATTTTCCCTGATAGTCTCAAAATTGCAGTAGTAAAACCACTGTATAAGAAAGGAGACAAAACTAATATGACAAATTACAGGCCTATTTGGCTATTAACGGTTTTCTCTAAAGTATTTGAGAAAGCTATGCACAGTAAATTAAGCCAACATCTGCATACTAACAACATATTGGTCCCAGAAGAGCATGGTTTTAGGAAAGGTATATCGACTGAAAGTGCGGCATTCAGACTAATAGATGGTGTATTCAAATCTCTTAACCAAAAAATACATGTTGGAGGAATCTTCTGTGATCTAGCGAAGGCTTTTGACTGTGTAAATCATTAAACTTTGTTAGCTAAATTACATTTCTGTGGCATTCAAGGAGTAACGGCAGATTGGTTCAAATCCTATTTAACAAACAGAAGACAGAAAGTTTGAATAAGATCTCCTAGTTCAACTCAAAATTTTTTCTCTGACTGGGGTATGTTGAAACATGGAGTCCCCCAAGGGTCCATTCTAGGGCCCTTATTGTTCATAATTTATATCAATGACCTTCCACTGAGAATAAATTCCTTATCAGAACCAATACTATTTGCTGATGACACTAGTGTCATAATCTCTAACAGAAATTTTGAAGATTTCTGTACGATATCAAACTCAGCTCTCTCCCATATGATTGAATGGTTTGTAACAAACAAGTTAGTCCTAAATCTAGAGAAAACAAATATAATGAAATTTGTAACGAGTAATTCATCACACTGTGCATTGACTGTTTGTTGTAAAGATAAGTATATAGAAGAAACAGTAAATTCAAAATTTCTTGGCTTACATCTTGATAGCTACCTAAATTGGAAGGATCATATTGATCAAATGATACCTAAATTAAGTGGAGCATGTTATGAAGTTAGGTCAATGTTCCACATCAGCAACATTGACACTCTCAAGTCCATTTACTTTGCATATTTGCACTCCATTAGAAAGTACGGAATAATTTTTTGGGGAAATTCTTCCAACAGCAGGAGGATATTTACTTTACAAAAGAAAATCTTCAGAATTATGGTTGGTGAACACCCTAGAACTCCATGTAGAAGTCTATTTAAAAAATTAGAGACTTTGCCTGTTCCATTCCAACATATATTTTCACTAATTGTCTTCTTTGTTAATAATCAGGAAAGTTTTCAAACAAATTCGTCAGTACACAGCATTAATACAAGGAATACGCACCATCTTCATAAACCAATTACCAACCTATCATGCTTTCAGAGAAATGTGTTCTCTTCTAGCATCAAAATTTTCAGCAGCGTACCACGTATTCTTACAAATCTTAAGAATGAAAAGGCACAATTTTAAGTAGCACTAAGAAGATACTTAAATGCACAGTCCTTTTACTCTGTAGATGAATTTCTTATGTGTACTGATAACCTATAATAATGACCTCTAAGACTGTATATAAAATATTTAAAGTATTTTCCAATGTAAAGTTCTGTTCATTTTTGTATGTTTTTGTATGTTATGACTTATTCCACATCCTATTGTCTTGTGACTAAATTATGGATCCATGGAATGTGTGTGTGTGTGTATGGTCTCCGTTTGGCATACCTGTTCTTCACTTCGAGCCAACGAGTCTACCGTTCTTCTGGTATCTTCCACTCCACAGATCAACACGGACCTCCCGGTTCCAACATATTCAGTGTATCCCGTAAAGTTCCCATAGGGGTCTCTTTCACCAGCTCCCATAATTTCGACTGGTGGTATATCCGTAAATTAGCCCAGGATCGAATTTCGTTTTTTATGTGCTTATAGACACCACATTTCCAATTACATGGTAAAAACTCCAAAGACGATCATCACCAGAACTGGTGTCTTACTTATTTTATTATTAGACTATTAATTTCGCTGTAATGTAAGACAGGATTTTTTTCGATGTACTGTTTACAAGTTGTCTCTCACTAGTTGGAGTTTTGTAACGTAAGTGCAACATATGCCAAATGCGCACCTGTACCCTGGGATGTAGCAACATGTATCGGATCTTTTAGTCTCAGATGGACCTCTCTTGGTCCTCATCTCCGCAGGTCTATGTTGGTCTTCCTTCACTAACCTGCATCCATGCCTGGATCTTTCATCTATTCGCATTTTCTTTCGTTTTGCAGAACCCGAAGATTTGTCTTGTTCACCAGTTTCCCGTGTATCAAAGGGTCCGCTGTCATTCACGAGCTGGAATATGAAGTTAGTTGATTAGTAGTTGTGTGACAGAACGTGAATTCTGTCTTTACCTTGGTACCGCATTTGGGGGCACGCGGGGTTGGCGGCACGCGGTGGCGTGGTTTGTTGAGGCCCTGCGCTACAAGCCGGAAGGTCGCGGGTTCGATAATACTTCCGGCCGCACTATGGCCCTGGGGTTGACTCAGCCTCAAACAGAAATGAGTACCAGTGATATTTTCTGCGGGGTAAAGGCGGGCGATGCATAGGGCTGACAAACGTACCACCTGCATATGCCGACTGGCCAGAAATCCTGGAAACCTCAAACTTCTGGAGCCCCCAGGGGCCTGTCCTGGCCTGTAATGGGATTGATTTACCTTTACCTTACTGTATTTGGACTTGAAGTGAGGGGGAGATCAGTGCCAATGAGATGGGGGGGAATCCGGCACCAATTACCGGCACACGTTGTTCCGCAAGGGTGCTCGAGACCCGACTGTATTCCATATGTTTGTGTCTTTCTCGGTAGAATAATTATTTGTCGATTGTACAAATTAACCCTTTCAGACAAAGCCCAAGTCACTCTGCAACTGAGAGTCAGTCTTTCCGATTTAATGTAAAGATTTTTAGCCGGTGTGCCCTTGCTGGGCGGGGGGGGGGGGGGGGCGCGGCCCGAAAATATTTTCACCGGGGCATGAACCCTCTGTCGGCGGCCATGGAGGGGATGTGGAAGGATGCCATGCCTTTTCTTGTGAGCATATTTAAGTCCCACCCGCAATTTAGCGAAATACAGCCAATAGAAAGATCATATTTTCATCTTCAAAATTTGCATGCTCTTTATTACTTCCATGATTTGTCTGCAATATGCATTGACAAGGAAATGTGTAAAATTATACAATAATAGGAGCATATATATGTATATATAAGTAAAAAGACAGTCATACAGCCAACAAGTAACTATTTATTGAAAAGTTAAAAAGTTAAAACGAGCGACTAGTTTCGGCATAGTATGCCATCCTCAGGCTCGATTTTCAACAACTCACAAAACTCTACATTGGCTGAGATAAAATGTAGTGTGAAGTGAAGGCCATCACTATTTTATCTCAGCCAGTGTGTAGAGTTTTGTGA
>BLKM01009849.1:5807-25099 GCA_013340265.1 Coptotermes formosanus | reverse complement strand
GTCAATATCTGTCCGGCCATACTTGTGTGGCAGTAAATGTCAATATCGTTGTACAAGTATTATGAAAGTAAAAGGTAAAGCTGAATTAACCCTAGAACAGGCCAGGAAGGTCCAGAATTATCAAAATCCGAGTGAGTATAGGCCTCTTGGTTTTTGAGGCTTCGCGATCACACTCAGGCACACCACACTCAGTAGGACTGCTCTGGACGAGTGATCAGCCCGTCGCAGAGACCTCTACCCGACAACACACAGCACTCATAAGAGACAGACATCCGTGCCCCTGGCCCTCTGCGGGATTCGAACCCACAATCCCAGGAGATGAACGGCCACAGACCCACCCCTTAGACGGCGCGGCCACTGGGGTCGGCAGAAAGCAGGTACAAAAATCCAGTGACGGGAAATGATTTGCATTTAATTACGGATGTAATACTGTTATTATGAAGCTTGGAGCTAGTTCATTGTGAGCATTCATTGGATTTTCGTTCACTACAGGGGTAAAATTGCATTTACTTTTCATTAATCTACATTGTTGAAAAATGTTACAGGGATATTAATTAGAGTCTACTTCATGTCCAAGGCTTGCGGGGATATTGTCAAAGGTATGTTCACCCCATCTAATGCCGATGTGGAGCTATAATTCTACCTTCTCCCCTTTCCCTTAAAGACTTCATGGCTTGGACAAAGAAGACTTTATTTTCACATTTATTGTTGAAAGTTCGCTTTTCTGTGGAATCATCTTTATTGTTTGTATTGAAATACTTTCAGGGTGACGAAATCAAGAAAGATTAACTGGGCGGTGCATGTCACACCCTTGACAAATACGAGGTGTAAAGAATTTAGCCTAAAACCTGAGGGAAAGACATCACTTCAGAGATCAAGTGGCTGATAGGAGAATAATACTAAATTAGGTGTGAGTGCGATATGACGTGAGATTGCAGGCTAAGAATACCTGAACTGGGGTGGGTGAACTCTTGTGAGCTCAGTAGGGTCTAATTAGGCTTTGGACTTTTGAAAATTTTGAAATATTGCGGCAAGCTGTGCGACTGACAGGTTGTCCACGACGTAAAACCTTTCGTTGCAAGATATCAAACATATTTCGGTTACTTATGTGGCCGTCTTTGGGGAGCTATAACAAGAACACAGTTAAAATTACAAAAGTGTCAGACCCACCCCACCATTGGAAATAATCATATAATCAGAACATGTGCTCAAAATTCGAAGGTCATTACGTATCTAAAAATACGTTTAAAATGTAGAGATAAAAAGTTGTGAATTATACCAAGATTTAATGGATAGTGTGCATAGAAGGCGCCTGCGGTAAATCACCGTCCTGTAACAGTAGTAAGAACATGTACGTACATATCTTGCTAATATGTTAATAGAATAATGACTAAGTATGTACTTGCGAAGGTAAAACAGTCAATTCACATCTTTTTCTAAGTCGTACTGTTTGTGAGATAAAGTTGAAGAATATGGTAGAGCCAGGCAGGCCACAGACGACAATATAATACGTGGCATGCGCTTTGCATGCTGGGTAACTGAGGTTACACACACCCGTAATAATTAATGCGCGTTGCTTTTCCAATGCAACAGTGGCTACGCGAAGATGCCTCAGTGTTACGTTCGTTATACGTATGTTGCCTGTCTTGTTAATGATTTCACAACCAACATTTTTCGACGACTCGCCATAATCAGAAATCATACAGATATAGCCTATATTTAGATCATACATTTCAAAAGGAGATAAAATATGAATACGATAAATATCTTATAAAATATAGTATGTACGCAAACTTTTATATCTTCATGCACATCTTTGTTTATCTTGTACTTGATCTTGAAATGTGTCGTCTGAGAATCTTCCCATGTGTTTTTATGATCCCTGACGATAACAATGCGCTGAAACGTGTTCGATCTGTTGTAAATAAATACGTTTTTAAGAAGTGTACTTTATATTCCTTAACCTTTTAAAGCCTAGCGGTAACTTTACATACGACCAGGTTTAACGTTAAAAAATTCTACGTGGTGCCCACATTGCGTTTATGTGTTTTGTACGGATCTCAGAACAAACAGCGACTTTTGCCTTATAAAACATTAACAGACTGGTTTTTATAACCGAAGTGGAGAGTGTTTACAACGCAGTACGCGCTGAGTCCTTGTATAAAACAGATACGCTTCGTCTTTAAAGGGTTAAACAGCGAACCCTGCCTATAACGGAACCGCAAGGGGCAGAAATTTTTCCTTTGCAGTCAGTTTCCTTTTTATATAGGTGCTTGAACTTTAGGTCCCAGGGATTATAAATATTTCCGGCTAAAGACCGGTTTCCTTTTTGCCCAGGTTCCGTGTAAGATAGGTTTTACTCTATTATTGAGGCTTCACCATTTCCGCTCAGACTTCGTGCCTCATTATTGCTTCTTTGCTGTTAGCATAGGAACATTACAAACGCCACCTGTTACTTGCCGGTTTTCCTTACACAATCCGGTGCGTTGTCCTCCTTTGCCTATCTCAGTTTAGGCCCACTATGCTGTCCGTGTTGAGACACTGTATACCATAGGTGGTCAGACATTTGGACTCAGTTGTCTACTCTGAAGACAGAAAATCCTACGCGATCTGACACGGTACATAATGCTTTAATATTAGGTCACCTAGGCAAAGAAATGTAAAATAGCATAATAAAATCAAACATATAAAAGTACAAGTGTTACCTTTCATAAAATTGATATTTTCAAACTAAAAGAATTTAGTTTTGATATTCATTTTGTCCCAGTTGGCGTGTGTCAACTAAATATGATAGTAATAATAACCGTCAACAGCCAACGTTATAGTTACGTTCTTTATTACAAGATAAGAGCGACTGGTTTCGGTCACACTCGACCATCTTCAGGCTTCACTTAAAAACTTATTACACAAAATCTCTACATATGTAAGAAGAAGGCCTTCTCTTTAACAAAGTCGGTTAATACATATTTGTGGTCTATGAAAATTGGATTATATATAAAATTATAATAAATAGAATAGATAAAAGTTATAGTTAGTTAAAAATTGTTTGATGAAGGATGTCCTTTGTTGTATAAATTTCTATAAGGTTCTTCTGAATGTAATGTCATATGTACGCGCATATGTGTGTTATCGGTTGCACAGTCTTCTATAACATACTTCCATGTTTCTTCTTCTATTTTTTGGATTATTCAGGTTTTATAGTCTTGGGAAGACTATCTTCCTTTGCTGCAAAACCCTTTGCGCAGTTGACGCATGACGCTGCAAACCTTGCGACAGCTTACTGAAAGAGGCTTGATAATTACACAGGCACAGGTGAAGGCGGTATTTTAAATGCTCATCGGTCAGACGGATTCGGTATCCTGATTTAATTATTTTCATCTGGCAGAAGGCTTCTTCGCAGAGGTAGGTTAATCCAGAAAATGCTGTCAAGCGAAGAGCTCTTTGATCGCACTGAGGCGGCAAATAAATTCTGATAGAGACCAAACAGCGGCCGCGGTCTACCAAACGACTGGCCGCCATCGACTGTTTGGCCACTTTTGGTGTATACCATTCCTGAGACATTTTATTGCCCCATCGCGAAGTTTCTACTCTACTGTACAAAACAAAGCTACAAAGACATCCATATACAAAAGCTGGTTCCCATCCACAACGCCAGTATTTTACGGAAGCAGGCCCTTAGGCGCCTTAAATATTTGTTTTATTTGAAAATTAAATGGAACATGTAATTTATACCTCTGATTTCGTGCACACAGTACTTCTGTGTCTCCTTGTGTCAACAGCTCTTTTCTTTTGAAGTTGCTTTGTATCCTGACATGACAGCCAGTGCGTAACAGCTTTCGTTATGTCACAAACTTCAGCTCTCTTTCGCCCGTCAGTTGCAGTTTTGAACATCACAGCAGCAGTCCCGTTTCGTTTTAGTAACTAACTAAACATTATTAACCCTTTAAAGACGAAGCGTATCTGTTTTATATAAGGACTCAGTGCGTACCGCGCTGTAAACACTCTCCACTTCGGTTATAAAAACCAGTCTATTAATGTTTTATAGGGCAAAAGTTGCTGTTTGTTCTGAGATCCGTACAAAACACATAAACGCAATGTGGGCACCACGTAGAATTTTTTAATGTTAAACCTGGTCGTGTGTAAAGTTACCGCTAGGCTTTAAAAGGTTAACTTGTCGACTTGATCTCCTCGCAAACGTAATGTGTGCGTACACGTGTACGCGAGTACGAACAACACAACGGTCAATACTGACAGCCGATTAACACTGCGAAGAACGAAAATCGCTTACACAACCTTTATGGCTGCCGTTTCTCCCTCGCTGCAGAAACTGCGTTGCTATTGCAATGCTGTTTGAAGATATACTCGCTGTTTGTTCTGGAAATAACAGTAAAGATGTCATTACACTCTGTGAACACTGTTAAAGTAAGTGATGAGTATAATAATTACTGTGCTTTAATGCTGTGAACAGTTCCATTAAACTTGCATGGGTATTTTGTACAGTTTCAGGCAACCCAGCCGTAATAAACTCTTTATTAAATGCAATAAACACCATCTCTGGGTATCATTCGACGGATGAGATTACAAACCAGGCCTGCTGTTGCAATGTAGTCAGTTAATTACCCGTGAGAGGTAATGTGCACCAAAAACTTATAAACACTGGGCGATCGCACTTCTGTTCCTGACGAATTGCGTGTTTCAGTATTAATTGACATTTCGCATTTAAAGCCTAGTGGTAAATATATGAACCACTTGTTTTAACCCTTTAAAGACGAAGCGTACCTGTTTTATATAAGGACTCAGTGCGTACCGCGCTGTAAACACTCTCCACTTCGGTTATAAAAACCAGTCTCTTAATGTTTTATAAGGCAAAAGTTGCTGTTTGTTCTGAGATCCGTACAAAACACACAAACGCAATGTGGGCACCACGTAGAATTTTTTATTGTTAAACCTGGTGGTACGTAAAGTTACCGCTAGGCTTTAAAAGGTTAATGTTTAAAAACTCTGAATTCTAGCACACGACGTATCATGTTTTTCATGTGGTTCTCGCAATAAATGCCGATCATTTCTGTACATAGGATTAACAGGTTTTTGACTTTACAATGGTAACAGACCTGCTGTTTGTGAGGAAGGAACTGAAATATTATGCTTGTCGTCACAGGGTAACTGTTGTTGGGCCGTGCCATGACTCAGGCGGTTAGGTGCCGGCTTCTTAACGTGGGTGCTCGGGTTCGATCCCAGTTTACTGCATGGGAGGTTCGTGGTAGAAAAAGTGGCATTGGAGCAGGCTCTTTTCTGAATAATTGCGTTGTCCCCTCTCAGTATCATTCCACCAGTGCTCCGTAGTCATTTTATTCTACATGATGCTCTTACCAGAGGGACAAACGGGGGCAACATGGCAACCTTGCAACTAACAATGCTCTTGCGGAAATGAGGGAAAATTGGATAGAAAATACTTTTACTTTTTATAAAATGTCTTTTGACACTTCTTAAATTTTTTAAATCGATTACGGTAAGCAGTAATGGTCATAGGAAAACACGGCCCCTCCTTTTGTCCCATAGGGGCGGGCAAAGACTTGGATTCTGCTTGAGAAGCTATTAGCTGTTCAGTCAGGCTAGACATTTCTCTCCTTGTTCAGAACACCGAGATTTATCATCGTTTTCACAGGAGCCAGTCATAGGTCCCTATCCTGCGCTAGAATAAATCCAGTCCACACCGTGACTTCCCATTTGGTTCAGACCGACTTTAATATTATCTTAATTTGAAGGCCTAAGTCTCCCAAGTAATTTATGATATTCTTCTATTTCTGGCCAAAGCCCTGTACGCACATGTCACCTTCCCCAAGTGAGCAACACGCTCCGCCCAGATTTTATTATCACAATATCGGTGAATAATACCAACCGTGATGTACCTTACTCGATTTTTTCGGCTCGGTTGTTTGTTTCGCTTCTGTCAGGTTCAAATATTGCCTTCAGCGCCCTTTTATGAAAAGAACATCCTCAATTTGTACTCATTTAGGGTTAGAGACTGAGTTTTACATCAATACAATGCAATAGATAAAATTATAGTTTATTGCATTTTAGTTTTTACGGTTCGTACTGGATAAGAGGAAAGCTGATCGTTAACAGTATGGTGGCAAATGTGCACGAGTTCAGTCTGCTTCTGATTTCTTCATCGAAGAAGTTTTTTTTAGGATCACTTTCAAGTGCCTGTTTCTTTACAACGGACCACTCTAGCGTATTCGGTATAGCGATTCACTGCAGGCTGGACGGTTCGGGGTTTGAATATCGGTGGATGCAAGAGATTTTCTCTTCCACACACCCCTTCAGACCTGCTCTGGGGCCCACCCGGCCTCCGCTGTAGTGGGTACCGGGTCTTTCCCGGGGGTAAAGCGGCCGGGAAGTGACACGGATCACACACCCCCATCTAGCGCTGAGTAAAGCTGTACTTCTGCTTCCCTTTTTTGACTCGAATGACATATAACGAGATGACATTCATCTTCATTTCTTTACTCAAATTTTGAACACAAATTCCCTTATGTAGGGCCAACGCTGCCTATTTAAAGCGACAGGTGCCATCGTTTTAACTACTGTACTGATTGCTGGTCGAACACTTGCTTTACACAAATATCGACCCAATGGTTGTAATACGATTACAGTGGGTTTGGAGTTAAATCCAGAGCACTTCTGGCCATGCCTAACAACATAATATTCAGCCTGCATGCATACAGTGAAGCCATAAATAGCTCAGAGAAAGTGTATCGAAAGGGAGGCGCATTGTACAAGAAAGGCGTTTTAGATAGAAAGTCGGTAAACGCGCTCCAAGAATATTTGTGTGAGATACTTTACTAGTTGCAGTATTTCTAGCTCAGCAGCATGGCCACAAGTGTAAGGCCAGGACGCGTTACACTTATGTTTATTTATATTCGGTAAGGTCACAGAGAATAATGGCCTTCAGAAATCCCACTCCAACTGTTTCATTCTGTGTCCTTAGATTCTCATTAATTAATACTCAGAAGCATAAAATTCGTCTGAATAATACTTGGGCAGTCAGTTCATTAATTTAAGTGGCACTCATTCCTTCTGTCCATTAGTTCAGATTTACCCCTATCACGTTCCTGATAACCTCATTTTTAATATTTTCGTTTTGTTTTGCCTTGCTTCCGCAAGACCGTGTGTTACCCACATGTATCAGTACTGTATGAGAGAGTACGTTAAGCATTTTGATCTCTACGTATGTTCCCGCACACTTTCCAAAGCCTTCTGAACCATTCTTTCAGTCTATTACAATTTCTTGTGTTTTCTCCTAAATAATCATCCATTTTACGAAAGTTAAATCAGTATTGTCCAAACACGGCTAAATTCTGTTTATTATATAGAACTATATGTTTCGACCTCTCTTATGTCATCCTCAGGTCACAGTTTGTCTTCAAAACATATTGAGGAGGAAATGTACATTACGTAAGTTCGTAATACACAATTAAAATTATTAAAACTGTTAGAATTGTTACGGTCATAAACAGGAATAGTGTATGTGGATGGGGGTTCTACCACAACTGTTACAAATGCTGTTTACGTATGTTACTTTCTTTGTTATTCCAAAGCTGTCATAGCATCATTTCCAGTCCGAGTATATCGATGTGTTAATGATGTTAAGTGGACTTCCACATGATATGCTGCGTGCTTAGTATCACATTTGCCTGAGAGTATGCGTGTATATGCTGTGTACGTTGTCCTTGTGAACCTGTGGGTGACCTGATATAGGTCGAAACATTTAGTTCTATATAATAATTAGAATTTAATTGTGTTTGGACAGATAGTGTTTTAATTTTTGTACAGTCATCCATTTTATGTAATTCTGTATTTGTCTTGTAATTTCATGTTACACTCTGTTCTTCATAGATTTAATTTAAGTTGAACTGTTAACTCCTGTGTGGTGTTGTATTGTCGAGCAGAGTATTACCGCCTTCACTAATACAAGATTCAGTGGAACAGAGCCCGCCATTCCACAAGGCAGACAAGCTTCCCCGCCTTCTGTGCAACTCGAAGTTTCATTACCAAGTTTAAAGCAACCCACGACTGTTCAGTCACGCTAATGACACCTCAATTAACCTCAGACACGAGGCGACGCCGTAATGCATCAAATTTAAATTGTTTTGATAGTTCATTAAGGAAACTCGTAGCATGGGTAAAAAGCAAACTTGGAAATAAGATGCAAAGGCGTGGACTGGCTTCATTTGCTTAAGAGAGGGACAAGTGGTAGGCTGTTATGAAGTTCATTAAAATGCAGGAAGTTCCTCACTAGTCGACGAAATTTCAATTTTTCAAGAAGAACTCTGCTTCATGTAGTTAGTCAGTGAGCCAGTCATTTATTTGTAGTAGCCCTCACCTCTTCTACCTACTCACAGTAGGTGTCGAAGTTGTTTATTTTCACTTGGTCACTCTCAGATACACATCACAGTCGGTAGGACTCCTCTGGACAAGGGATCGGCCCTTCTACCTGACAACACAAACACTGTACAAGAGACAAATATCCACGCCCCCGGTGGGATTCGAACCCACGATCCCAGCAAGCGTTCGGCCGCAGACCTACCTCTTAGACCGCGCGGCCCCTGGGATCGGCGTCATTTATTTGGTTAGTATAAAATAGAATAAAGTGCCGAAAGACTGGTCAGCTGCTATGTGTAGACACTATATGAAAAGTGAAGCAAGTGTATGTTATGTAATAAAGGAATCTGGCGTAGAGGATATTCAGAAGTATAGAAGGCTGTGGAGGTCCCACGTAGAAAGCTTGAAGTATAATCTAAGAGATCAACAACAGTTCAGACCTAGAAGAAGAAGGAAATTGGGAGAAAGTGAGGCAGGTGTGAGATCCAGAAAGCACGAGAAGCCTTAAATCTGGATATTGCAGTAAAAGGGTTCATGGTCACCTTCTCTGCATTTTGATCAATTATGTCGAAAACCGCAACACGTATGGAAGGGGTGAACGTAACGTCTGTATTGCTTTTTAAGACGCTTTTGGAAAGCTGTAAAAACAGACTGTCAGATTCGTAATGTCCGTCCATGTGCATGAAACAGTTCGATTCATACTGCACGGATTTTCATGGTTTTATAATAAGGCGTTCTTCTAAAATCTGCCGAGAAAACTCCAGTTTTTTTTAATCAGACAACAAAAGCAGGTACGTTTGATGACCTATACAACATTTGCGACTTCTTTGGTTACCAGCATTTTCATGGTTGCCTTCGATAGTAATCGATATCTGTCAATCGTAATCGTTAATAATTACGTGTAGTACTGATCTTATTTCTTCACGCAATACGCATGACACATAATTAAGGAAAATAAAGACGTGCAATCATGTTATAAAATATTTATTAATTGCATATAGGAATATGAAATGTTTTATGGAGATTTATTATGAATATACCTTTAAATTTTGTAGGGAATGTTGTTTGTAAATCAACAACTACAAAAACTGGGACTGGATAAAAATTTGGGGTTATGTGAAATCGATAAATTAAACATAGACAGAACCAATGTTCACTTAAAAACAATATGTTATGCAAAGATAAATAATGACGCGCCGTATTAGTGCTAATGACATTGCGTGATATATGTAAAACTGTTAACAACACAAAAAGGGTGGCCTCATTGGATTATGTGGTGTGATAAGCTGAGAGTGGACCAAGATGTAGAGATAAGAACGCGCCTCGCTGCTACGTCTACAAGCATATTTAATGTTATTTTGTAGAGGCACTTCTGTCAAAGACATGGTTATGTGCACTCGAAATGTGCGCAGACCAGCATGTAAATTTTTATGTCCGTTATTCGTGTCCGAGTTGAATCAAATTTACAACATATCAAAAAACTTCTGTAAAGTTCCCGAATTCTAACTACAAATCAGGCTGTAGGTAGCTGACTTCTCACAGTGGAAGTCCGGGTTCTTTCACCATCGATTCCATGTGAGGTTTTTGGTGGACAAAATGTCATCAGGAAAAGTTTTTCTCGCTGTACTTCCGTTTTGACCTCTCTTTTATCATTCCACCATTGCTCCATATTGATCTTCATCTTAATAATACGCTTATCAGAAGGACAAGCGGGCTAAGCCTTGAAATCTTCAAAAAAGCAGTGTTCTTTCGGGTATGGGGAGCATGGGAGAGTAAAGTATTTCCATGGTTTTTTTAATTTTAGACAGTAGATGTGTTTAATTTTTCAATTACATGTAAAAGGCACGCATTTCTTGACAAATTTAGTCGCTTGCAACGAAATGCATGCGTGCTTTGCACTATTCTATTTATAACTGAGAACAACAGAAAAAGTACGGGAGTTTGGATTCGTATGTGTGAGCGTACTGGAACATTGACACTTGAGTAAGGGTGTGGCTGCGGGCCGACTGAACTGCAGGCAGGCCAGGGAGCAGCCAGCAGGGGTTGCAGAGGCCATTGCCTCGTGACGCGAAGCGGTTCATAGCGTCCCACGTCATTGATTCGGTTCCGCACGACGCATCCTAAAATTAGAGCTGGTTTTTACCGTCCATGTTAGATAATTTTGAAGTCTTAAGACGCACAATAATCTTTGCATGTCCTAA
The DNA here is from genome assembly GCA_013340265.1 of Coptotermes formosanus. Taxonomy (NCBI): domain Eukaryota; kingdom Metazoa; phylum Arthropoda; class Insecta; order Blattodea; family Rhinotermitidae; genus Coptotermes; species Coptotermes formosanus. The sequence continues at coordinate 14,513 of BLKM01009849.1, read as the reverse complement.
TATTGTTAATACTGACTTCCAAAATCCATCTGTTCTTATTCCTTCTTAGCCTTCGAATGATGAATATTCTTTAACAGAAGAGTTTTAAATTTGGAGGAGAAACTGGTGCGTCAGCTTCATGTCAGCAAATCCCTGTGATCTATGTGATGCATTTGGTTCGGGGAGTTACGTTGACGGGGATTGGGGCTGCGCGTCAGGTGCACGTAGGGATAATGGTGGGCCGGTAGGACCAGGAAAAGATTCATGGGTCGAACCTCGCGCCAGTTGCGCCAAAATTCGAAGACCAAATCATAAGAAGTGTGAGTGTGAAGGTAGATTTTAGGCTAGGACCTGGACTGGACTGCAGTGTGGTAGACTGTATTAATTCTGACGAGAGGCGCTTTCCCATTAGCTTCCCGTTTCTCTCCACCCTGATTCGTGCTAGTTTATAGGCTTACGCAGCAATGTGAATGAGATATCTGCCCTTCCAGGACATGACGCGGCGTCATTAATTGGTTTCTGACCTGTCGAGGAAACATAATGTTTTCATTTTTGAGTGTCGAAATGTCCAAGACATTGCGATTTTTTAAGATGAGAAAACTTTTTTGTTCAAACCGCAGGGATGCGGCATAATTTCCCAGAAGAATGGACACATTAACTTCAATATTTAGCTCTACTGTCCCCGCAAAAGTAGAGTAGGGCTATGCGTAAGTCGTAGGTGTTTTCGTAATTGCGTAGTACGTAAAGGTGAGGGACTCAAAACTTCTCTGCCATCTGACAGAATCGTCTGAGAATTGTTTCACTCTTGGAGGGTGGTTTTTAATATTATATACCCCCACTTTAATTTGTGGCACATAAAGTTACGAAGATTAAAATTTGCCCTGACTCTAGGACATTTAAGATTTGTAACATACGCTTGGATGTGCGACATTTTGTTTATATGAAGCCTTCCGGGAAGAGAATTTGGTGGTATAAACTGTGGGGATATTTGAAAATCTCGTTTGACGCATTTCTCAAAGTAGGATTCGAATCAACCACATCAGCAAAATCAGCGAGGGTGTTTTCTGTTTTTTTGCAGCTACGTAGTTGACAGTCTACTGAAGGTGATCAAAGGATGACACGGAATTACTTTGTGTGTCGTGTTTCGATTATCTGTTTGAAGCACAAAGAAGTGGTGTGCAGAAACACAAAGACAGTAAAGAATGTTGAGAGTGGTAATGAGAAACATTGCCTTTATTTTGGTTGGCAGAATTACAGAAAATTTTGCTGCCCTGAAATTTTGCAAGGAGCGCTGGCTTGTACTTCTGGTAGAGAAAGTTGGAAGGTAAAGTGGGGGGAAGATTTTTTTTTGCTTTGAATATCCCGTTATGTTAATATAATATTATAAAGTAGTACTGTATTACTGCAAACACAGCTATTTATTGACATTGCTAACAGATCAATTTACAGGGTGATACTTAGACTAAGATTACTCATTTTCAGGATATTGCATAACATTTACAACTGCTTATCAATATATACTTACGTAGATTTAGTCCTCAGTCATTTTGTTATTCAATTATACATGTTGCTTATGAGATCTAATTTTAAACTATTAAAATGTGTGACACATCGATACAAAAATTAGATATCAGAAGTGGAGATTGTCGAGTTGTTGATTAATTAAAATGAGTTAAATAACCCGACAATCTCCACTTCTGATATTATCTAATTTTATATCGATGTTTCACACATTGTAATAGTTCAACATTTATACTGATAAGCAACATGTATCATTGAATAACCAAATGGTTGAGGACTAAATCTACGTAAGTATAGATTGATAAGCAATTGTAAATGTTATGAAATGGCCTGAAGATGAGTAATCGTGGTCTAAGTATCACCCTGTAAATTGATTTGTCACCAATACCTATAGATGGGGGCCGTGCCATGGCTTAGGCCCGGGTTCGATCCCTGGTCAGTCCATGTGGGATTTGTGGTGGACAAAGTGGCAGTTGAACAGGTTTTCCCCCCTCGAGTACTTCGGTTTTCCCGTGTCAGTTTCATTCCACCGGTGCTCCACTACTTGGAAAGGGACAAAGAATAATCATCATCTTCATCTTCATCATAGGGTTGCACAAGAAGCCTTAAGACTGCGGTGGGCCCGTAGCGTCTGCTGCGGGGCCCTTCACCACTTAAAGAAAATAGTAATAGATGGTTGTGTTTACGATAATACAGCAGTACTTTATAAGATGGAAAGTTCGGTGTATACTGATTGTGAACAAAGCAGTGATACTGTGTACTGATTGTGTACAAAGCAGTAATGTATAATGATTGTGCACAAAGCAGTAGTGTTGTATAATGGTTGTGCACAAAGCAGTAATGTATAATGATTGTGCACAAAGCACTAGTGTTGTATAATGGTTGTGCACAAAGCAGTAAGGTTACTTCCAATTTTTAGAGCCAGAGATGCTAACAACCTCGTCCAGTATGCGACTGTATATAAGCAAAATAAAGAACACAACGTGTGGGGTAGTTTGATGGTTATGTATGGAAGACTTGTTTTTATAGTACTGTACAATGCAGGGTGTTCTTTTCTGAATTTTACGAACACAGAAAAACTTCGGTGAAAATGGTGCGTCTGATGACAGAGAGCGTCTTTGTTTCTCTTATTTACATTCACCCTCAAAGCTGAACATCTCAAGTACGACGAGATACTGTAGTTAGATTTGTGGGGTCAATACAACAAAGAGCATTCTGTGTATGTCTAAAGCCCATTTTTCTTCTTGGCAGCTTCCCATCTGATTTTGTTGTACCTCCACTCTGACTATCAAGGCAGAATTTGTGGTTAGGACAGCAGTATGTTCTCAAGCCTTCAAGGCACCCCCTCTGTCAGTAGGAGCCGGGGTAGCGTAACCGATATAGTGGCTAGGCCAGGGGCTGGACAAGAGAGGAGTTGTGGTTTGGTTACCGACAGGGGCAAGAGTTGCTTCCCTTCTGCCGCATGCCCAGACCTGCTCTGGGGCCCACCCAGACTCATGTTTGGTGAATACTGTGGGATCTTCGCTCTTCCAGGATGTTATGCAGTGTAGATTCGTAGTTACTTGCCGACTTTCGGGATAATCCATCGTTTCCATTCTCAAGGTTCAAGCAGTCCAAGTAGAATCTCTGCTTCTGTTAATTATATTCTTCATTCTGTGCACTGGAGTAATCAAATCACATAGCACTCAGACCAACAAACTGCACTGTATTGTTCCCAGATATTTTGTATTGTAATATCACGTTGAACACTGCTACATGTTTCGGTCCCTTATGTGATCATCGTCAGGAAATCACATTAAAGTAACACTGCACAAAACAGAACTGGTATTCCACGTACACAATAAAAAGGCGTAAAAATTCAACTAGTTAAAATGTGGGTGTCTCTCGTATAATGGCTCCTGGTACACTGGAAATTAATGTTACAAACCTTAAGTTAATTAACCCTTTAAAGACGAAGCGTGTCTGCTTTATATAAGGACTCAGTGCTTACCGCGCTGTAAACACTCCACTTCGGTTATGAAAACCAGTCTCTTAATGTTTTATAAGGCAAAAGTTGCTGTTTGTTCTGAGATCCGTACAAAACACATAAACGCAATGTGGGCACCACGTGGAATTTTTTAATGTTAAAGCTGGTCGTATGTAAAGTTACCGCTAGGTTTTAAGAGGTGAAAATATAAACATGAATAAAGATTTAAAGTACGTAAGTCTACAAACTATACATAAAGAAGTAGATTGCAGAACGATAGCTCCGATAACCAATACAATACGTGCCAGTGTTTTGGAGACAGCCTACGTATTTAAGGAACTATAAGACCGTACTAAAGCTTGGTAGGTTGCTGTGGACTACAGATGAATGTAGGTCACATGTAAGCGGGTAAAGTGGCCGGGGCATAAACCTGACTACTTCCTTCTGGTGCTGACGTTAAGAACACGTGTAGCTATAGCTCAACGTGCCCGTGTGTCTTATTGGAGTCCGCAGGGACAGCTTTTATTTACCCCCTGTTTTAAAACACGGTACCCTGATTTTTTGAAAACACGGCATTTTGATGGTTTCCGTATGATTCTTGGAATGAACCAGAGCTTTTCCCTTACAGAGCATTGATATGTTGGCTCTTTTGGTGGAGACACGGAATGTTTATTCTGTGAGGCAGAGAATTAATTTCTAATTATTATTTAGATGAATATCATCCTGTCCGCAATAAAGCAGTTCATATACTCGCTACCCACGCACAGAACTCTGATTGCCCTCAGACTATCATCAACGGCTTCATTGAGATATTAATTAACCACATCAATGCATACCATCATGTGGTCTGTAATCAGCAAATAGGAACTTCAGAACTTCCTGGAAATCATGCATGTTTTGGTAGCCTTTGTAACGGAAAATCAGTTGCAGGGAAAGGATAAGTTCAGAATTTCGGGATACAAAATCTGTCGCAGCCACCGAATAATTGTCTTGGAGGGGCACAGGCGTTTTAGTCAACCCATCATTTAAGCAGTTGTACATACCATTTTCAGCACTGCAGGGAAAGGGGGACACACGTTGTGTACCACGGTTTTTCCAGTGCAGCAACAGCCTTCATTATGGTATATATTCCACTGGCGACTGGTCTAAGTATCCTCTTCACTGTGTCGCGTAAAATAAATGTTAGAATATGTGGGGTTGCAGGAGAACCAATGGCGATGGCCAAATTTTATTTCACCATTACAAACCAGCAGGGGCGCGCCCAAGGGGTGGGGGGCTTCCCGGCTGCAGCCCCCCAAACCACCGAAAATTGAAATTTAAGAAACACAGATTTTGTAGATCTTGTGATATCAGAAGTTTTACGTGATTTCCCTTTCAGCCGAAATCAGCCACTGAAATCGGCTGATGACGAGTACATTAGAATTTTGAAAAATAAATTAATAAAATTAAAAAAAAAAACAAGAAGACAGGACGCAGTGATTGAGTCGTGGAACATGTAGTTACATTGTTATGTATATAAATGCAGTTGCAAAGAGTGTTATGTTGTACTTACAACATGATTTTTATAAAATAATTTTTAAGATCAAATGTAAATTATGTATAGCCTCAGAGTCAGGGGGGGGGGGCGGGCGTCCAAGGGAAACTTCTGGGTTCGCGTCTGCAAACCAGGGAGAAAGTCCAGCGCAGCGGGTATAGCGCATCCGATTCTATCTCCATGGAGCATAGTCTTTTCACAAGCAGTTAGTTCCTAAGCTTGACAATAAAGCCCCCGCATTGTGTGGAACCCCAAAGAACATTACACTGTTCACAAGTACCCTATCCTGGGCCATGCTACACAGGTCTGTTTCTGTTTGATAATCATATAAGCAATTACAATCTGAATATAAATTAGTTTATGCAGACGATATATAAATCGGGACCGAAACTTTGGAATAAGCTAGAAGGTAAGGTAGGTAAAGCAATCCCTGTACAAGCCTGGACAGGCCTTGAGGATTCCAGGAGGTGAGCCTTCCAGGATCTCAAGATACTCGACCCATGAAGGTGGTAAGGTCAGCACAACGCACCGGCCATCTTTACCCCCCAGCAAATATTCCTGGTACTCATTTCTGTTAGAGGATGAGTCGACCCCAGGGTCACAGTGGGTCCGGAAGGAATGTATCAATAAAAAATTCCAATGACACCTCGGGAATCGAACCCGCAACCTTCCGGCTTGTAGAGCAGTGTTAGAATAAAGTAGCTCGCAAAAATTTCAAGAAATGTTTGAGACGTTGGGTTTTATTTCCATAAGTGCTGATCCATTATTACAGGCCTTAACTAGAACTACATGTAGAATCTCTCAGCAGCTACACTTTACCGAGGGAAACAGATTTAAAGTATCTTGGATTCACAATGAATAAATAATTGCTATTCCGCCCACAGACACGGACTTTGCCGAAGAAGAATGCTGGTTTAGAATAATTTGCTACCAATGTCCTATACATATAGCGTACATTTCTGACCACAGTTTTGGTCCTTACTGCAGCATAAAGCAGCACCCTGTTGTTCTGTAGTATAGCAGGAACTGACGGACGTCACAGACGGGGACTATGCTGGACGATATTTTCTCTTTGCGTTCTGTGAATGGATACACGTGCTATGTGACAGCTGTTGTTTATCGCGTAATATATGTATGCAGTAAACAGTGTGGTAAACTTCTGTCTCTGTAATCAGTGACCTTTCATGAATATCATCATAGAAGATATATTCATACCAAAAGGGAAGAGCCTATACAAATTCACCAAGTTTGTTTTCGGTAGTTTTCATAATAAACACACTTAGAAGTTATTTATGTATGTCTGTGAAAGGTTAAGGTGAACACTAAGAGCAGTCTGTCAGGACATCCGGTTTCGTTCCGAGAACTGAACGCAGGGAATCCCGAACGTGAATCTATAACAAGGGTTTCTCATGTATATTTACTTCGGCCCAGAGGAATTTGGTGAATGGCGCTTTCATTGGAGGCAGCTTGTATTTGAAATAGCAGCAAATGTCACCAAAAATTTCAGACAATTCCGGAATATCACTTAATGTAGTTTTTGGTACATTACCTCTTACAAATAACAGTAACACCGGTTAAAGGGTTTAATTACGCCCTTTTTTATGAATGTGTGCTAACTAATGTGCCGACCCCGGTGGCCCCGCAGTCTAAGGCATGGGTCTGCGGCCGTTTGCTTGCTGGGATTGTGGGTTCAAATCCGGCCGGTGGCATGGATGTATGTCTCTTATGAGTGTTGTGTGTTGTCAGGTAGAGGTCTCTGCGGCGGGCTGATCACTCGTCCAGAGGAGTCCTACCCAGTGTGGTAGGTCTAAATGAGTGTGGTCATAAAGCCCTTAGAAACGGGAAAGCCATGACCCGAAAACGGCTCGACAAGTGCCACATAAAAATGATAACTAATGTAGTTGATATAGCGACTGGGCTTCAGGCTGTAAAATTGTGGTTGCGATCCCAGGAGCGCCAAGAGATATTTCTCGCCTCCGAAACGTCCAGACCAGCTCTGGAGCCCATGCAGCCTCCTTTTAATTGGGCTTCGGTCTTCTTTCCCGGGATAAAGCAGCTGGAGCTTGAAGGTAACCACTCTTCTCCATCTAATGCTGAGGTTAAGACTGAGTGGAGCTGTACGTCTGCTGTCCCTATACACCTTCATGGCGTGGACAGGGACAGTTTTACCTTTACGATGAGTAATTAAATTGACGGTTATAATTCTTACGCACCTTTCTTCATCTGTGGTGGCTGTAAATATAGAAGCACGCCAGCACGGCTCGACACATCTCAGAAGTGGAAGCTTCTGTAGATCTGGATCCATACTTACTGGTATAAGGCGGTCGGGATAGCGTAGACCGTATAGCGGCTCTCTACGGGTTGGACGTTCCAGGGATCCAATGCCGATGGGGCGAGATTTTCCGGATCTACACAGACTGGCACGGAGCCCAATGGGAACGGTCTCTTTCCTCAGGGTAAATCAACCAGGGCGTGGAGCTGACCACTACCCAATTCTATTGCCGAGATTGCAAATGGATTGGAGCTACACCTCGCATCTCCTCTCTGCGCCTGATAAGCATGCCATGGGGTGAATTTTACCTCTAGTTATAAAAATGAACAGTGCATTGAGAAAAGAGCAGCTGTTAGTATTGTAACAAATGGAGTCTATATCAGGTGGTCATACTGCCACTGGAGAATTCTCTAGCTTAATTGAATTCCGGAGTCTGCCGTTTCAAACGGCGTGCGAGCCCATCACCAAGCGGCGAAGTTTTTAAGCTGCCGCTGATAAAATACTGACCGCATGCAACGGAATTCCAAAGGTTACTCGAGACTAGTGGAGATCTGAAAGACACGTAGCACTAGTGGGTACTGGAGTAATCGAATTCCGAAGGCTGCTTACAGAACACGGCCGCATGTGTCTGAATTCGGAAGATAATTTGCGTCGAAGTGTAGGAAAAGATCGTTCTGGGAAAAAAGTATATATCGTGTTTTCCTTCAGGTACTTCAGAATATTTTGTGAGGCTCACAAAAACAATAAATGATTGATTTTCGTACTTAAATATGTAATTTCCATTAATTCACATAACAACAACGTTAAATTTGCCTGTTAAAAAAAAGATTAAAAACAATCCCATTACAGGCCTAGACAGACCCAGAGGGGTCCAGGAGGTTAAGGCCCCCAGATTTCTAGACAATTGGCACACGAGTGTAGTAAGGTTTTCAGCCCTACGCAACGGTCGCCTTTACCCCCACAGGAAATATTCCTGGTACTCATTTCCGTTAGAGGCTGAGTCGACCCTATGGCCATAGTGCGACTAGTGCGGCCAGAAGGATTATGTAAACGAAAAATTCCAATAACACTATCGGGAATCGAACCCGCGACCTTCCGGTTTTAGTGCAGTGCCTCAACGAACTGCGCCACCGCGTGCCCCTGAAACCAAAATAATAGAATTTGCTGCAAAATATTTAAACTTCCCTTAGTAGTGGATATCAATGTTAAGAAGGATTATGGCATTGTGCTATATTCTGGTAGGTAGCATTGTGTTGTAGCCTGATAGGTGGCATTGCGTTGTAGCCTGATAGGTGGCATTGCGTTGTAGCCTGATAGGTGGCATTGTGTTGTAGTCTTGTAGGTGGCATTGTGTTGTAGTCTGATAGGTGGCATTGTGTTGTAGTCTGGTAGGTGGCATTGTGTTGTAGCCTGATAGGTGGCATTGTGTTGTAG
>BLKM01009841.1:0-17419 GCA_013340265.1 Coptotermes formosanus | reverse complement strand
ATACAGTTCTGAATCTGCTTCCGTAATACGTCAGCAGTAATACAGTTGAGCAAGTTTTCATTCCAATGAAGCACGTTACTGAAAGGCAGATGAAACCCAGTTCTTACGTTCTGCAACAAATCTGCGAGAACGAAATACTGTAACTGTTGTTTTCTCACTACTTAAGTTTAAGTCCGTTCAGTTTATACAATTCTTATGAACTATACAGCTGTACAGAGTTACGTTTTTGTGACAATTCTGACAGGCAGGAAGCATTATTGTTCTAGTTTTGGAAGTTTCTTTTGTGCTAAAACTTTCTTATAATGCTAATTGAAACAAATGTTGTTGGTATACATATCCCTCCCCTTTAGACAGACAGGAAATGGACCATTTCACTCAGTTTCTGAAAGTGACAAGAAGATGATCTCAGTGTGGGGGAGATGTTCGAAAGTAAGGGGCAACTTTGTAAGTCATTATCACGATTAATATTTGGGCCCTCTTGGCATGGCAGGACATGATATCACTGACATGAAACAAACTTTGCTAATTTTCTTAGCTCTTCTTCAGTACCAGGTTGATGGGCTGAAAAGAAAAATGTTTCAACAAGACGTCCAGCAACTGTATGTGCATTGCATAACACCAAAAACTAAATAAAACCATAAATAACGGAAATATCACCTTTCGATGCGGAATTTTAAATTCTAGGAATAATTTTAAGTTTGAAGTTAAGTCATACGCAAACATTTGTTGTAATCAACGTGCCTTCTAATTTCTTTACAGCTGCGCGGACTTGCTTCTGCTCTGAGCGGAAATTTTTACACGACCTGACGACTTCGCGGGACTTTTAAAAGTTTTTTTGTAATATGCATAATGAGAATATTTACACTGAAAATTTAAAAATTCCAGCTGTGCGGCAACAATTCAGAGCGCGCAGGAGCATTTCAATCATCGCGCGGCAGCGCACCCGCGCAGCTTAGAGGCAACATTGGTTGTAATGTATATTAGGTTACGGTTTATAGGTGACAAATATGTACTTTACTCGCTTATAGAAAACACAGTACTTCTCAGTGTCTGACAGGCGACATTAACCCTTTAAAGACGAAGCGTATTTGTTTTATAGAAGGACTCAGCGCGTACCGCGCTGTAAACACTCTACACTTCGGTTATAAAAACCAGTCTGTTAATGTTTTATAAGGCAAACGTTGCTGTTTGTTCTGAGATCCGTACAAAACACATAAACGCAATGTGGGCACCACGTAGAATTTTTTAATGTTAAACCTGGTTGTATGTAAAGTTACCGCTAGGCTTTAAAAGGTTAACCGTCAGAGGGCCTTGACTTATACATACGTTGGGGCATAACGAAATATCGGTGTCCGGCAAGCAACGTTAGTCTTTAGAGAGCCTCCACATTAATATACACGTATTTTCATTCAAACGAGAATGTCAGTGTCTAACATATGGCTGCAATCGGTAGACGGAGTTGACGTGTACGTACTTTCACCTTTAACGGGCTGCCAGTGTATTTTTTTTTTAGTGGTGAAGGGCCCCGCAGCAGACGCTACGGACGCACCGCAGCCTTGAGGCTTATTGTGCAACCCTATGATGAAGATGACGATGATGATGATTATTTTTGCCCTTTTCCTAGTAATGGAGCACCGGTGGAATGAAATTGACAGGGGAAAACCGAAGTACTCGGGGAAAACTGTCCCAGTGCCACTTTGTCCACCACAAATCCCACATGGACTGACCCGGGATTGAAACCGGGCTTCCGCGGTGGGAGGCCGGCGGCTAACCGCCTGAGCCATGGCACGGCCTGCTGCCAGTGTATTACAGAGAGTGTTGTCGTACAGGCTGGACACCTGCTGACTTTCACGTATTATATACTTGCAGCAGCCTCACAGATGGCCTTGATATATCCATACTTCCGCCAATAAGAGAGACAGAATTCCTTGAAAATGGCGTTAATTATCAGATGGCCTCGACATCTAAGCTCTTTCATCTGTGGGAGTTACAGCGTGTTATTTTCAACAGGCACTGTGCACTACTCAGAACAAGGTTTTGTGTGCTATCACAAGGTAGAGAATTGCAAAAACGTTAGTTTCCCCGAAGGCGAGTTCTGGTCTAGGTAATTTCGTCTCCAAGAAAATGTAAGGAGTTTCCATAAAGTGTGTAAATAAGGAAATAACATTAACGGGATAATACTGGGATGGTCCGCCTACCGTTTTTAGAGTTCATGGAACATTATGACTCGACTGGGAGAAACCCAGACATTTTCATTTGATATGGTATATGCATTAAAAGTATTAAGTTAATCAAAATACGTATGTCTGATCCTTCCAAATGCTGATTCCATTTAAATAACACACAAATTTAGTCCTTACTTCGTGTAAAACATTCTCGGGGATCGAATCCCAGTGGGGGCGAGATTTTCCGTACCCGTCCAGATCGGCAGTACGGCTCACATAGCGTCCTGCTAAATGGGTACCGGGTCTCTTTCCCGGGGAAAATTCGCCGAACCGTGGCATTGACCATCCGCCCCATCTAGCGCGAAGGTTAAAGAGATAGTCGAGCTATATCCGTACTCTCGCTCTCTCTCTCTCTCTCTCTCTCTCTCTCCCTCTCTGGGACTTCATGGCCTGTTCTAGGGCGAACTATGAAATATTCTGTCTCTCTTACAAAGAACTCCTTACAAAAACACTAATCACCAACAAATGCACAAAGAGAGTTTTATCATCAATCGTGACAGACTCCTACATGTTTCGACCCTGCTGGGTCATCTTCAGGGGGAACGTTTTGTTATCGTTACACTAAGGTTGCACTTTATAGCTGAGTGAGCATGTGCTGTTGACTGTGTACTGCGTTGTTTTTGGAGGCGTGAACTCTCTGCGATCCCGGCTTGCAAGCCTCCAAAAAGCCCTCCAAAAACAACGCAGTACACAGTCAACAGCACATTCTTACTCAACTATAAAGTGCAACCTTAGTGTAACGATAACAAAAAATTCTCCCTGAAGATGACCCAGCAGGGTCGAAACATGTAGGAGTGTGTTACGATTGACGATAAAACTCTCTTTGTGCATTTGTTGGTGATTAGTGTTTTTGTATAATATATTGCACGGATATAGAACACATTAAATTTAAAGAACAACCAGTTAATAATTTTTCTGGAAATAAACTCAGTTTAATTTGTGACCCGTGCGATATCCGTACATACTATTGGTGGGCGACGTGCAGAGTTTTGGTCTTACAGCGGGTGGTATATGTACTTGTAACTCTGATTTAAACGGTAAAGTAAAATATGTTCTAAAATTCATAGACGGAAACGCCTGTCGCCTACATTTTATTTCAGAATTTTACGAAATAGTGACCTTATGTGTCGCCATATGTATCCAAAGTCTCCTTAGAATAAGCCAGAAGAATCATTATGGATTAAAACTAAAGGGAGCGTCAACATCGTATGGTCTGTGTTGATGGTGTTAAGGTACTGGTTAAAATTTGAAGTCCCACAAGGCGAAATGCGATTTTTGCTAAACCGTATAATACTGTAAGGCCCTTTTTCTAGGATAAACGCACAGAAAAATTTATGTGGCAATATTTTGTCACTACCATTCAGGACAAAATACATTTTCACAGATTTGTGTAATAAGTCGTTTTACGTTGACAAATTTACTAGCAAATATCTTGAAAAGAGAGTATGAATCCAAAATAATAATCACGAGGTAATTAAAGTCACAATACATTTGGTGGTATGTCATATCAGTCGGTTAAAATCCTTAGTTTTCAGGTTTCCAGCACAATAAAGTGTAGTAAGCATGAAAGTCTACCTAATTGTACTTGTTATTTTTTTGTGGATCTGAAAAGTGATATCTCAACCTTAGGAAAGACGATATTGTGAGGGTACTAAGGATAATGTTGGAATCTACAAGAGAGGAAGGAGCAGGATTATAACTAAAGTGATATAATGAGCAGCTTCATTAACCTTTTAAAGCCTAGCGGTAACTTTACGTACCGCCAGGTTTAATATTAAAAAATTCTACGTGGTGCCCACATTGCGTTTATGTGTTTTGTACGGATCTCAGAACACACAGCAACTTTTGCCTTATAAAACATTAAGAGACTGCTTTTTATAATAGAAGTGGAGAGTGTTTACAGCGCGGTACGCACTGAGTCCTTATATAAAACAGCCACACTTCGTCTTTAAAGGGTTAATTGTAGGCCCTCTCCTCAGTATGTCAGTACCACAACAAGGAACTTAAAATTAACCATACATCTAGCACGCGAAGCGTGAGATTGGAAATTCATACAAAGCTTTAGTTGGAAATCCTGAAGGAAAAAGGTTAAATGGGATGTATAGGTACATATGGGAAGGTAGTGTTAAACTTGACAGTAAAAATCAATTTGAGGATTGTAACTGGATTAAACTGGCTTGGGATTGGATCGAGGACAATTTCTATGCGCGTTTGCAAAATCGCGCAAAGCGACTATTAGCTTCGTCATGTCTGTCCGTCCGTCTGTCTGTCCGTCTGTCCGTCTGCATCGAAATTCCGGCTCCCAATACAGACATTTTCATCAAATTTTATATTTCAATATTTTTCGAAAATCTGTCAAGAAAATTCAAGTTTAATTAAAAAATGACAAGAATAACGGGTACTTTACATGAAAACGTAAGTACTTTTGTGATACTATCTCGTTGAATTGTTCTTAGAATGATATTTCAGACAAATGTAGAGAAAATTAAAACACACATTTTATGTTGTATGAATTTTTCCCGAAAGTCGTGCCGTTTATGAGATAATGCGGAAAAATATGGCAGAGCCGGACAGGCCACAGATAACGCTATAATACGCCGCATGCGCTTTGCATGCTGGGTAACGAAGGATACAGACACACACTCAGAATATGCAATACTTGTTGCTTTTCCACGTCAACACTGGTTACGCGAACGCGCCTAAATATTACGTTATACGTAATTTGCCTGTCTTATTGTGAATACGGTTACGTAAGTTAAGGTTTAAAAATTGATTGAAGGGATCTGCTAAGCATTCTACCGACGTTCAGCTTCAAGAGTGTGGCTGTACAGCTTGCAGTTATTTAGTGATATGTTGGAAGCATTGTGTCATGCTCACCACATTTATCAAGAATCAGGAAATGCAGGCTTAACGGTCGTGGCTTATTTCAAAACAGTTTCTGTTTACAGGTGAGAGGCATTCGATTCAGGATATTTATACGCACATAACGATAGCATATTTTATCATTAGTGCAAAAACAATAAGTATATTCATATTATGTAACATTTATTCACAAAAGCCTTTTATAAAATTAAGTCATGTCCACGGACTCTGTTGAATAATTCAATAATTTAATAAGCCACAAGAAAAAAAAAAAGGAACCGTAATCTGCATCCAAATGTTGACGTTTAGTGACGCCGCCAGTTTCTTTCAGTCTTGTGATCTCCCTAACCAACCTTTCCCTACATATCCTATTTTATTAAAAAGGACGTATAAGTTTTGTAGCGAGGGCAGGGGGAGGGGGGTGATTCGTTGCTCCCCTCCATCCGGTCTGCTGGCTGGTTCTTGATACCACACCGCTGCGCGCGCGCGCGCACACACACACACGCACACACACACACTTGCCTGCCAGAAAACACTAGGGTGGGAAATTAATGAGAACTTCCCACAAAATTAAAAGCGAATTTTGTTTTCTGGCCAAGGGGACACAGGAGGTGGATGCTGCAGAGATGGGGCGAGGACTATGTGAAGAGAAGGTTAGGGAACTTCGTGAGCGGAAATGGAGTAAAGTTTTTATTTTTTTAATAAGGGGCTGCAGAATATTTTGTGAGAACAAGCATACAGTTGCAGGTCATCTCCAGCCTGTTGGACATGGGAAGACTGGAATCTTACGCAAGAGGCTATTCTGAGTTTAACTGTAATTTTTTGTAATCCTTTCCGGTAAATGCTGGGGTAATACTTTAAAATGGGCCATAACCAACTCCTTCCATATGTTTTAAACATAATTATTCGCAAGTGACCTTGCCTTTCGCGCTACGGAGTGTTACGGCGGTCCACTGTCTGTTTTGCAAAATATAAAGGAAGTTCCAACAGAAGAAAGAAAGGAAACGGAAGAGAGATAAATCCAAAAAAGAAAAAAATTTGAAGTAGAAAGAAGAAGAGAAAAAAGCATAAATAGAGCAACAGGATAAGAGTAAAACTGAACGAAGTGAAAATTAAGATTCGGAAACGGGCTGAAATAAGTTTATGAAAGAATAAAACTAGAAACACAAGAAGGGATGAAATATAAGAAAGCGTAAGAAGAAAGATAAGTCTAAGAGAATGTCGGCAGGAAAAAGAAAGACAATAAAAAATAAGTAAAAATTGTCACGTACGGAAACACGAAGCACAGGGATGCCTGTGATACATAGGAGTAACGTACAGTGCATTTGTGTGTATTGTTTTCAATTGCATTCAGGGTCGCAACTGTTCAGGGGCACAGAACTGAAGCTTGCAGTAAAAGGAACACACAGTTGAGCTGTGCAATGCACAGAACAGCAGCAACTGCATCCGTTTGACTCCCGGAACTTCGCTCTGATGTTGTTACTGCTGATGCATATTATTCGCAGGAGTTTCTTTCCACACCATTGCAGAACCCACCGGGGTAGTTTAAATATATGATTCTTCCGCGTATTCGCGATGCAGTGTATAACAAAATTTGCTTCAGAAATGTTTGTCTTATCATGAGAGATACGAGCTACATAAATGTACACATTCCTATGATAACATGACTCCTAGTGTAAACTATACCTTACTTGAATCTACGTTGTATCAAGAAACGGCGGCATGATTGTGAACAGTGTCTCGGCCCACAGACTCGTTTCTGTAAGGTTCTTTGTGGTTTCCTTTCCTGCCTTCAGGCAAATGCTCTTAAAAGTCACTACGTCTACCTTCCGCTACCGTTCTAATTCATTATTCAGTGAATCTTACTATTTCGCGCCATAAAATTGTAGCTATGGAAATCATGAATGAATACAAAGAGGGTAGATGCTATGGATACCAAGATAATTAATTTTAAGTGATAATTTTAAAAATTTTTGCGAGAAAAAAGATAAAATTGAAAACAATCCGTTTCTCGGTTTTATCTTTTATGTACTTAGAGATCCTTGATTTATCTAGTGATGATTTTCAAAATAATGGGAGGTGACCAAATAGAATAATTATTTTAATGTAATATTGCGTCATTTTCCTGAAGGATCTGCGGATAATAATAAAGAAATTGAATTCGTTAGTGCGATTTGGGATTGGGACTGGAGCCCGCTGTTTGTACAATATGAAGTAGGATTTAGGTTTTTCTTCTTCTTTGGATAAAGTCATGCAGCTTCACGATTATTATCAAACCGTTTATAAACATGAGGTTCTTTTGAAATTTCTCGCACATTTCATGACATTATCAAAACACAAAGTTATTTTTTCCTCTGGATACTTCAGGAGCCCTGTGCCCAAATCTTTTTGTATCTTTAGCATGCAGCAGTATGCGGTAAAGCAAGGCAGTGAAATCATAACAACCAAATTATACAAACGAAAAACACACCAACATAAGATCTTAACAGGGTGATCCGCAACATCGGACGAAATCATTAATCTGCATTTTAATTTGGGACGTCAAGAATGATATACGAACGGTCTGCACGCAATGATAAACTATGACATTGAGATTGTAGCCTCGGAACAAGCTGATAGGCCAACACCATGAGGAGGAAACAGAATAAGAATGTTAAGATGTTAAGATAGACTATCTGCACGATAGTGGACAGTGATGGTGAATAAATGCGGCGTAGTGTAGATGCGTACACATATGATTGTGCTTATACATATATCGTTACAGGCTGGCGCTGTGAATTCTCGTGACTGTTGATCTTTGACATGTCTGTAGCGTGAAGTGAATTTTGCACCACCTGTATATACACTCACACACGCCACAAGTACATAATTAACTGCACTGAGTATCCAGATATGCAGATTAGTTTAACATACAATTTAATTTATCTTATTTAAGAGAATTTAAAAAATATTTTCATCTACACCTACCGTGTGGACAAACTTATATTGTCACCGTTATGAAGGTAATGTAAGTACTACAAAAACACTAATGACGACACCATGTATGCCACAATACGCTTTCCAGTAACCGTGGGTCAGTTCTGTAGGCTTTGCTGGTATTGTGTTGTATTCCGAAGCGGTCTTTTTCTGTTGGATTTGTCGAACAAATTCAAAACAAACAATAGTGCTTCGGAATAAACTTTACATTAATGTTAACATAGAACATCCCAGTTGGTGTATTAATCACAAGTGTATGTTTATTTAGTGTTTCATTCACACCAAGAAGTTATATTTCATTCGTCTGTTTTTTTCCTGGGAACTAGTTTCGGCTCGGGGAGTGCGCTGTCATCAGGCCACTAACAAAAAGTGTAACAAGGAACCTTTGTATATAATATAGGTAAAAGGGGAAGATATAAACGTCATGTTCATGGTACAGCGAAAAAAGCTGGCCGGTTTTATAAAATCATGAGTATAATTAAGATGTTCGTCTCGTAGTCCTTCCCTCTCCTACCTACCTGTTCACAGTAGGTGTAGAGGGTTTTTATTTGCACTTGATCACACTCAGACACACACCACAGTCGGCAGGACTCCTCTGGACGAGGGCTCGGCCCGTCGCAGAGACCTCTACCTGACAACGCAAACACTCACGAGAGACAAACGTCCATGCCTTCGGTGGGATTCGAACCCACGATACCAGCAAGCGCTCGGCCGCAGACCTACGCCTTAGACCGCGCGGCTACTGGGATTTAAGATGTTCATGATATGAAAATTGTCAGATTAAATAAATGTATTTTAGACACACGGTGTGTTTCAGATCATTCTCTCAGTTTACGGTAATTACTTCACGACATGATATTAACCGAGTTGTTTGTTTAACGGGGATTAAGTGTTTACTGTGAGAGAGGGAATTCGATTTTTATTTCTTTAATTTCTCATATCACACTTTTTAGTGTTCCCTTTACTAATTAATCTTCAGTGTTATAAATCATTTATTTATTTATTTTATTGTCTGTTTGACGACGCGGCCAGTAGTTCAGATTGAAATGTGGAATGTTGTGGTCAGTAGTGAACAATTGAGTCCGGGAATATGTAGAATGGAGTGTCTGTAGCCACATTCATGGCACTGTCCCGGAATTTATATGGAGGGACTGAGAGGAACCACGAAATGCCTCAGAGTGGCCATTTTCTGAGTCAAGATTCTAAACTAACACTTCCCGAGTACAACTCAGAAGATTTTTCGCATAAGTCAGTATTCTCAGTTGAATAGCATCAAGGATGGATTCTGTTTTCCTCTCCAGAGGAATACAGCATGGTCTTCTACTCCGGACATCATTAGGCAAACTTACAGCGGGAAGTACGTAGCGTTTGACGAAGTGCGAATAACTAACAAAAACGTAGATATTTATTTCAGGCAACCAACATGATTCAACTCGTTTTAATCAAGCCATCTTCATACCTAACGTGCAAGAATATAAAAGGATCCTTGTCGTTCTATGCCAATTGCCGAAACACATTAATTTAACCCCGTATAAATCCTTCATATGGGAATAAAGTTTGTCATTACCATTCGTAGGAGAACTCACACCCAGCTACTCTGCTCAGTACCGGCAAAATCAGTTCGCCGCAAACACGAATGGCGTTTGGGCGTATTAACATTTAAACATGATTGTACTCTAAAGCTCTACGAATGGGATTTCGCTGTAGTGTTGGGAAACGGAACTGCACAGCAGTTTTGACTTTTTTTTTTCCTCCGTCTCTATGGTGGGTGTATTTCTTGCTCTTCTTCAACCCACTTTTCCCTCAGTCTATTATACGGGCACCGCACGAAATTGTAGCCTCTCTTGCTATAGTCCAAGCACACTTCACCTGCCACTTGACGCTCTGAACAACACAACACTGCCGAGTCCTCTGTGATGCAATAATTCCCGATCAGTTCCAGCTTCTTCGTAATGGCGTTCTTGATCAGAAGTTTGACACATATTGGAATTAAAACTTTAAAATTTGTGTGAAAAAATTCAAAGTACTTATCTGTCCAATAATTCCTGGTTTCCGGAATTCTAAGGTTCCCAGGATTCTACCGTTTTTCCTTCTGGTAAGAGCAACATGTAAATGAAGAAGAGTCTGGTGCACTGTTGGAATGATACTGACAGGGTGAAAACCGAAGTACTGGGAGAAAAATTTGTCGTAGTACAACTTTGTCTACCAGAAATTTCACACGAACTGACCTGCGTCTGGACCCGGGCAGCCGCGATGAGGGGCCGGCGACTGACCGCCTGAGACATGACGCGGCCATTAACCCTTTAAAGACGAAGCGTATCTGTTTTATATAAGGACTCAGTGCGTACCGCGCTGTAAACACTCTCCACTTCGGTTATAAAAACCAATCTCTTAACGTTTTATAAGGCAAAAGTTGCTGTTTGTTCTGAGATCCGTACAAAACACATAAACGCAATGTGGGCACCACGTGGAATTTTTTAATGTTAAACCTGGTCGTATGTAAAGTTACCGCTAGGCTTTAAAAGGTTAAAGTTTGAGGTTAACCTGAATTTTGTGTACAAATTTAGATCGTACCGCACAGTAAACACACTCCGTCTCGGTTATAAAAATAGTTTAGTTAATGCTGTGTAGGGAAATAATTGCTGTTTGTTCCGAGAGCCGCACGGAACATACAAATGCACTGTGTGGGCAGAACGTATAACTTTGTAATGTTTTTCAATCTGGTGGTGCTTAAAGTAACTACTAGGCTTTAAAAGGTTAGAGGAAGTGCGTATTTTGAACGCAATATTTGTTGAAGTGTTAATGCATGCCACAAACTTTCTTTTACTTCTTCTCTCACTGGCGTTAGTAAGTTACAGGTGTTGCCATGTCTTGCTCTGTAGACGCGTGATAATACACTTGTTTCTTTGTATGTGGAATTAACCTTGAAATTCAGTTATCCCATACAGCAAAAAGCGGCACCTTCTAATTTCAGCACCCATGCTTGTCTTAGTAGGTTAAGGTAACGCTGTTGTTGTCTATTGCATATTGATATAGGCCTCAAGTTAACTTTCACTCTTACTTTGTCTTACTGTTATTAAATTTGACTCGTTCTCAAAGACGAACACGCACAGAAATTGTATAAAAACAAAGATATGCCCAAGTATCTGAAATTAGTCATCTGGTAACGATAAAAGTATATAACGATGCAGTAATACTTCTTACATTAAAAGTAAATAAATAACAATCTTACTAATAATTGGTAAACCGTCTTGCAAGTTATTAAAGTGTCCAATTAAATACACTTGCTGTAGTTTGTTTACAATATCATATATTATTATATTCTGCTACATGTTTCTGCTCTATATGGACCATTGAAACATAGTTACGAGAGAAGCATATTACACTTATGTGTGTCCTCATAAAATGCAGCTCACGCGCATGTAAAAATATACAATTAAACTTCGGACTTATGAATGATGTATTAACTTGAACGTACAAATTTGTGACATAAAACCAAATTTTGTGTATCTCTGTTGCGGCTGGCATAGACTTAGATCCCCGCGGTCCGTAGCTGCTGGTTTAAATCTCGCTTGGAGCATGAAAATTGACGTTAAATTTGGGAGGTCTTGCAATGGACTGATCGCAGAGCTAAAGAGTTATACGGCATGCGTAACAGATTCACTATCTGAGAATTAATTCCGGGTTAAGAGGCTTCAGTGTTTAATCTTTGAAAGCACAAGCTAAGTAGCTAAGCAAGTTGCAGCTGTAATTAACGAAAGGAAGTTGGCCTGCAGTGTAAGAGCATGGAAAGGAATGCATAGAGATTTCGAGGTAAGAACTTGTGAAAGAAGTGTGCATAGGGTAGTGTTACTGTTTGGTTTTGAATTGGCTGTGAAGGAACCTCAAGGCTGTAATAACATGAAATTTAGGAATGTCTTGACATTATCGCACCACTAAAACTTTACGTCGGTAAGCTTGATGTTATGCTAGAATCGTGTTTATTTTTACGACTTTGATATCTGTATCGTGTGTAAAAAATGGATTCATATTACTACTGGCAGAACTCTTTGTACAACTGACAGGTAATAAATGGTTAGCATTTTTACTTCATACTTAACGAGGTTCCAATTTCGAAGCTACGAGTATAAATTTATTGCTTAGTGTGTCTTGCGACAGGTCCGTAGCATCTTCCAAAGCGAGTTCCCTACAGAATGCGATCTAGTGCTTCCTGTTTGATAGTACAGTGTTTTTTCTTAAGTCATCCAGTAGCTGCTTACGCCTTCTTCCTCGTCTTCCTGTCCCTTCTATCTTTCCTTCAGTAACGTGTTTTAGAAGGCAGTTCCTATGCAAGATATGACCAATTCAGTTAACCTTCCTTTTATTGTATGCAGGATGTTTCATTCCTGTATGGCTCTGTGTAATAGTTCTTCATTCTTTACGCGATCGGCCCAAGTGACCTCCTCCAGCCTTCTCCAGTACCTGCCACACTTCAAAATTTTCAAGGTACTTCTGATCTATTTTCCGGAGTGACCGCGTTTCAGCACATAAAACTGTACCCCAAATGTAGGATTTCATTAGTTTCTTCCTTACTTTTAAGTCCAGCTTCTATCCAGGGCGCTGGCTATTCTGACAAGTCTTCCGTATTTTCCTCAGTCCTTCCACGTAGCTGACGGCATCGTAATCTACCTTATAATTGTCCACAACCACTTCAATTTATTTCAGTCTTTCACTGAAGGAAGTTACAGCCTTTTATGTACATCAGAAAGCAAAGAAAGCATATACGACTCCTGCAGATTATGATGAAGTCTGTATGCTAATAGAATAAAATAAAATAATCATTTTATTGTAACCGATATTTTAATTTACTCTACATTTATATTTCGAGTGCGTTCAGACGTGGAAGAAAAATTAGGCTATAATTTTCAGCCTACTAGCGACAACGGCCGTTACTCACCGGGCTCCTCTCGAAACAATTTAGTCTACGATAATGCTACTTATCAGTGCGAGAAATTCGCTGGCCAGCTTTGTTTTGTTTATCGTTCTGACTCCGCATACGATCTACTTCTTGCATCATACTGCTGTCTTAACAAACACACGGCAGTAGACGTAGATTTTTTTCTTGCGTTATACAAAAGGACTTCAGTCACCTAGCAACCAGAATAATGATAAAAGTAGGGAGAAACTGAATATCAAAATTTTATACGTTACAGAAATTCGCGAAGTACGGTTTTCCGAATATGAGTAGGCTAAATATTAAAATCAACGATACACATTAATTTTGGTAAGTGTAAAATTTATATTAGAGTTACATCAACCACTACTTACTGACAGACGCATGGTGCCGTGAAATGCCACGTCTGAGAGCATTGCCGTAAGGGTTGAGTGTGAGGTCTGGATTTCGCCCGGTGATGTCTGCCAAGATGTCCGTCATCGGAGTTGTGACTCCGTCTATTTAGTTAGTAAGTACCACCGGCTTTTATTAACCTATTGCCTCCGTTATCACAGCCGAAGAGTGACAACAATAACGCTGGTACCTACATACGAAACTACACGTATCACATTCCAGAACTCAGTAATCGTAATGGGATGTGATCAGTAAGGTGCTGTCATTGGTATTCATACGTTCAGTAGCAACAGTTGTCCCTGTATGCACCATGAAGGCATATATGAGAGTGGAGGTATAGTTCCACGCATTCTTAATCTCGGCATTAGGTGAGTGGTCGGTTTTACGGCCCGGCTGGACCTTAGAGGCGGTCTGGACAATTTGGAGAAGAACAAAACCTTCTGCCCCTGCCAGAAGGGTGACCAATATTCCTTGGCTGTTGATCCAGTAGCCCGGTCACTACACTGCGTACATTATCCTGGCTCCGTAAAGTGCACTTTGTCCTTCACTGCCGTGACCCAACACAGAACCAATGTGCCATTTTACACGGTCTCTGTCAGTGCTGAACGGTAACTACACACACACACAGTATTTTTGTAACCAGGTTCTCGGCCATTGCACGGACAACTGTGAATCCATGCTCAAACATAACGAGTATAACTTGACGTGAGAATGAGAAAGGCATGGCAGGCTGTTGTGGTGTGTGGGCGGCTGTCTTGTCCTGCAACCATCCATCGGTCTCCTGTTTCCGGAGCCTGTCGAAGTTTTCAGCCAATGCAGAGCTCTTCTGCTTCTGTAGCATCTCTATTTGTGTCGTAACATACCATTATTTACAAGCAACAGTTCGGCTGTGGAATTAAATTAGCATTCTTTTTGAGGTCACGTTTGTGCGCGCGCACGTACGTGTACCACAATGGCAAGTAATTGAATCTTTGCAACCATCTCAGCTAGTAGAATGATGCTGCAAATTTTAAATAAAACGTGTACTGGCTTGCGTCATTCTTTTTTTTTCAAGAAATAGTTGTTAAGCTTTCGGTTTTCATAACACTGAAGACCTACAAAGTCAGTTGCCTCTGCTGATAATCCAGTGTTAATCTGTGAGATTCTTGAAGGTGGGAACAGTATATTTTCCGAAACGTCGGTCTGTCAACCTAAACAGCGTAACGTTCCCGAAGAGCGAATACCCCAGTGCTTTAAGGTCGATTTACACTATACGGCACGACACGGCAACGATACGACACGACATAAACCAGCGTACATTCACATCTACCGTCAGTTAACAGACAGGCAAAACATTCCCTTCTCTTAATCGCAGCGACACTGCCTTTGTCTTTAGCTGTCGGTGACGGACTAATGCGAATTCGAGCGTGTGAAAACCATAAAAGAATATTTTGTCGTGTCGTGTCGTGCCGTATAATGTGAATCGACCCTGAAGTGTCTGTGTGTATGTCTGTCTGTCTCTGTCTGTTCTTTGTGTCTGCTAGGCCAGTAGTAGGTAGCCAGCTTTAGCGATGGTGCACACACACGCACACACGTAGACACACATATGTCTTTCATCCATGCAGAATTTGAAACCGCCACCGAGCCACCAAAGACTTACTAGCTTTCACGTGCCGGAGTTGCGGGGACACGGCCTAGGAATAATTAATGTGCACCTGCTCATGGAGAGCTGGATGTGAAATGAGGGATGCTGAGAGATATTAAGCAAACTTGAAGAATACTGAAGAATGTAAGACAATGGTGCATGGTCCAACACAAAATGCGTGACGTCTCTTTCACTCTGTTTTGAAAGCTACCACAATGCTTAGTGGAATCTTCAACATCTCATGTCTCTTCATAATATGTTGGAAATTGCTTATAGTCTACATGTTTCTCTTTCGATTCTGTACAAGAGGAACATTTAAATTTCATTTTAGATTTTGTAGTAACGTGTGAAGAAGTATCATTATAATATTCAACCGTTTTGGCAAAACTTGTTGTAGATAAAAATTAATTAGGCATTGTGTTATCGGCAGTGTCACTGACATTCAATTATGACGTTGTGCCTGTGCCGCCAGTAATTGAACAGCAAGGCCACTGATTAGTGCAGAATCATAAATACCGTAGCGCTGATTGTTGAGGGAGCATTGTCATTACAAACCATTCATTTAATCTGTTAGAGCAGATATGTTCCATGTATATTTCTAAACATTATTTACGTATTAACGAAAGAACAAATTTTGACACGTCTTTTTATATACGTATTTCAGACGTAATGAATCAGATTGACGAAATGTTTCGTCTTGTTTATGTTAAACTATCTTCATTCATGTCTGGCTTGCACGAGTTCACACAAGAAATTATATCTAAATACATACTGTCTCTGGAAGACACATTTTGAACTTTAACATAGGTTGTCATAAGTATGGACTCTAGTACGTAATGTTGTTATTAATTATTAAACTGTACTTAAAATATTCGTTTGTCCTCCCTGTTAGTCTTCTAATTATGATCTATTAGACGATTCCAGTGGCCGCTGGCTTGCTGGGATTGCGGGTTTGAATGCGTACGGGAGCATGGATATCTGTCTATTGTGAGTGTTGTGTGTTGTCAGAGATTTCTGCGTCGAGCTGTTCACTAGCCCAGAGGAGTCCTACAGAATGTGATGTGTCTGAGTGTGATCGTGAAAAGTCACTAATGACGAGGCCCTGGCCCACTGGGGGCTGTTGGGCCTTTAGAAAGAAAATTACCATCTATTAAAGAATAGCATTAATGTGTCCTTTATGGGAATTTGTGAAACTTTCTTAAAACTTATAACTGTGATGTAAAGTAAAATAAATTAAGATGAAAATTATTGCTTAGCCAAATTGAGAGAATGTTGTTCGGACGCGTACGGTGTTACTCAGGCTAAGTTGTGTCAAAGTGAAGCTTTCCTCTTTAGTTGTGTTCTGCGCGCGACTGGGATATTACGCAGCGTCGAGTGGCAATCATTTACCGACGTTAATATATCCCACAACGGAATTTTCTCCATTATGAAATATTGTGTATATTTCTGTTAACTTCCTCTAATGCTGTTCCTCAACTCAGTTGTCACCTGATATCGTGCTGACAAACAAATTCAGTTACTTTCTCTGTTAGGACAAAAGAATATCACTTCTAACAGTGATGTTAGTCTTCCTTCACAGGATTCATGAACACTGTAGGAGGTCGGCTGAGCTGCAGGCTAGGCACGCACATTCTGAAAGCAGTAAGACGGTGTCAAGTTGAGGGCGCGCGGGCATTGCTATACGAAGTTGTGGTCGAGTGGGAGAAACCCGCAATCAGTGCGCGCATTCAGGCGAAGCGACAGACCCGCACACCACTGACTTTCCAATAGAGGCAACACTGAAGCTAAAAACGCTTCTTTCCCCATTCCGTCTCATACAGAATATCCTCATTCAGGGTTTAATTTGTCGAGCAAACTGTGTCCCCTTGCAAGAAAGTGGTTGAAATTCTCATAACATAATTCCGACCTCATTTTGTCTTCCAGAGCGCCAATTCGTTCATTCGCATATTTGTCAACAACGGCTATATGAATTATGCACTTTCATTGTCGAACCTGTAACACAGGCCAGTGCATCAGAGTGAAATCATAAAAATTAAATACACTTTGTAGAAATTTCTACTTTCATTTTCAGGGTTGAAGTGACGAAAACATCAGTGAGGTTTATGTAATAGTACGTGAGAGATCCTATTGCCTTTTGACCACAGTGAAGAAGAGTAACAATTTGTGTTATTCTGTTATATTTCTATCGGTAGCAACACCAGAATGCTTGAAATCCTGTTGTAATCCTAGTTTAGACACCCCAACACATTAATATTGCAAACCAACCCTGAAGGAGGTCAGGAAACTTTCTCTAAAATATTAACTCTTACAGCTTCTACACTGTGGGCATAGACCATGTATAGTGCCGGCCAGATACAGCGCTACCTACAGTCTTCATATAGACTATGTATAGTGCCGGCCAGATAC
>BLKM01009832.1:1203846-1258137 GCA_013340265.1 Coptotermes formosanus | reverse complement strand
TGGAGAAGACTACATAACGAGGAACTTAATGACCTGTACTCATCACCAAATATTATTCGGGTAATCAAATCGAGAAGACTGAAATGGGCGGGGCATGTGGCACGTATGGGGGAGGAGAGAGGTGCATACCGGATTTTGGTGGGGAGACCAGAGGGAAGGCGACCACTTGGGAGACCCAGGCGTAGATGGGAGGATAATATTAAGATGGATATTCGGGAAGTAGGATGGGAGGACATGAACTGGATTGAGCTGGCTCAGGATAGGGACAGGTGGCGGGCTCTTGTGAATGTGGTAATGAACCGTCGGGTTCCATAAAATGCGGGGAATTTCTTGACTAGCTGAGAAACTGTTAGCTTCTCAAGAAGGCCTCTGCTCCATGGAGTTAGTTAGTTAGTTAGTTAGTTAGTTAGTTAGCTAGTTAGTTAAATGTAAATAATCATAACTTACCATGTACAAGGAAATTAATAATATTGAAAACAAATGCTATCAATTGTTTACATGACTTTGTCCAACTGATGGTCTTTTTTTCAGAATCCTCTCCTGCATCAGCCAATCATTGGCTTCCTCCATACTGACATCTGTGATGGCAGTGCTTAGTCTCCTGCAACGAGTGTCTTAAGCCACCCTTCTGTTTCCTTTAAAATGCTTCCACCATCGTAAAACTGTAGGTCTCCTAATTAGTTCTCATCCATATGCCTCCTGTCATATCTCCAACGTTTCTTTATGCAAAATTCTATCACAAACCTCTGCCTTAAAACTGGTCTAGTCAAACATCCCCTTGTAGGCTGACTCTTTAACAGTAGAACAATTATCTTGGTAGCAGTAACTCATCATGTTTCAGACTGCGATGCACTGCATGAATTTTTCCGATACACTACTGCAGATATGCAGCACTCCTTGTCTCACTACTTTAAAACGTGCCTCACATTTCAAGTCGATTAATTTTATATAGATAAGAGGGTTCGTCTCACAACCAACAACAAACATCAATAACAAGAACCCAGCCAAGCAAACATCATCATCTAATGCCGCCTCAGTCAAGACTACAGGAATCCAGAAAAGAGTAAGATCATCCACACATCCATATCTACTACGTTCAAATTATTAAACCCCATACTCTCTGGTCCTAACACAAATATTTTATTGTTTTATAAGACTTAACACCCGTGTACAGGGAAGGCCTTCTCTCTAAGAGCAAAAACTTTTAACTTGCATACACATCCATAAACAACCATGTAATATTTTTTGGTATCGTGTTTCTTGTGATGAATTGACCTGATGATGGCATAACTGATGCCGAAACCGGTTGTTTTTTATACTTTTAACTTCTTTTAATAAAAAGAATTGTTGGTTGTGAGACGAACCCTCTTATCTATATAATATATCAACCAACGGAGATGACCAATATCAAATTAATACGATTAATTTTAGTTTTCAAAGGGTTAACTGAAGGCAAGGCAGCACCTGATGCTCACTTACCAGATGTCCTAGCCTTGCTCTCAAACAAATTGAAAACTGCATCCTTTGCTGAATGCTGAGCAAGAGTAAGGGCATAACTTGAAACAGCCAGGGCATAAACATCATCCAGCCCTTCCAAATTCCTGACAATGTAGTCCAGTGCCTTGTTGATGGTATTGTGATAAACCTGATTTGAATCCTGCTAAAACAAATGCGGATTTTATTTATCAGCACCTGTACCTCTACTTTCCTTGTGTCATCAGTTTCTCTTTAGTATGTTCACTTACTTAACAAGAATAAGTAACGAACTAGGTAGTTCATTAACAGAATTAAGACCATTCAATACTGCTAATGCCAATACCCTAAACATAAGCAACATTAAAGGGCCCCATATCTCACAGTTTAGTACCCAAAGAACAATTTCAATTACATTGTTCATGAATAGTGTTTACCACCAACTGCAATAATTGTACAATAAAAACCATTTAGTAACACATAAATGGATGTATATGGCACCCCTGTTATACTCCAATATGATTCAGTCCTGCAAGACCGTCATCAAAGAATTTACATTTACACAAGTCTTCTGTGTTAAATTAATAATGTTTACACTAGTTATTACAATACTGACTGTTGTTATTGATTACTTGCATTACTGTATTACTCTGACATACCCTGTTACAATGTTTACAGCTCTTACCAAAATGCAGCTTGTCAAAATATTTACACATTTTTTCTTTGATGGTCTTGAGTTAAAAGGTTTTAACCATAAATGCTTTAATCAAGATCTCACATATTCATCCTGTACAGCATTATTTAACAACATTATCTTTGCATGCAGCACCGTTTGTAATTAAACAAAACTGCCTTGAATATTGTACACATCTGACTTTGATAAAAATTCTCGAAGTTCTTTTATTTAACTTCCTACTTTTATTTTTGTCACATAATCTGACACTGCAGTATCAGGCAAATGTGACGGTATTTTTTTTATATTTTTATCTTTGCATATTTGTTGTGATGGTATTTGTTTGTTGTGAACATCAAATCTGGACCTGAGAATCAGAAGGGTATAAGTCCAATATTGTGTCTGAGATAATACACCACTTTTCTTGGACCAATATGTGATATATTGCTGTTTAATTCTTCATCCAGCTACACTGGGACAGTATCTGACCTTAAAACCAGCTGCATCTGAAAGAGTGCGAAATTCTAAGAAACATTATGCATTATCACAAATATGATAAAATTGGCCCTTCTGCTTCTCAGGTCTAGAAACCAAGTTGACTATCTGCACTGCCTCTTGTGTATATTTTAAAGCTGATGCCTTGTTTTGCAAGACCTTCATTTGTTGCATACAGAAGGGTGGATGTGTATTGCTTCAAGCTGCCCTGAGAGTTACCAGGGCAGCGTGCATGTACACATGCACCCGCCCATCCCCCTGTGGCTGTCCCAAACTACATACAACCAGTTTATATATGTATGGTACTATACACACCTGGTTTTCAAGGAAAGCAATCAGTGTATATGCTGTGAGAGCAAGTCCTTTGGCAGCCCCTCCTTGCATGTCTCGATGGCTCACTTTTCCCACCTCTGGAAAACTCCCATTTGGGGCCTGATTTGTTGACAGCCAATGTAAAGCTTCCTGGATTATCTTTTCTTCAACATTAATATATGGCACTGCCTGTCGGAAGGACTTGGCAACAAAGGCAGTCAGCCTGAAAAGATAAAACATGGTACACACATCTGTAAGGAGTATCATTAAAACTGCTTGATTTGAACTGAGTAACAAACCGTCAAGTGCAGTTTCGACTTGCCCCCATATTAAATAAGTGTTCCTTCACAGATGATATGGTTTTAAAACTGTATTCTATATATGAACAATCCGCTGATTTTTAAATATTTGTTCTAATGTAGAATACGCCAATTCATATAATGCATGACTGTGTAAGAAAATTCTTGCTTTATACAGTCTACATATAAAGTACAAATAAAGTAGAGCTGAACTTCGAGAGCTATTGTTTACATGCAGATACACTAACCAAGTACTGCCACTTGGATCATGACTTCCAAAGGCACTGAACGACCCATCTGGGTGGCGGTAGGTCAGTTCTTGTTGATAACCTGTTTCCATGTATCTCAGTGCTTTACCTTCAATAGCTTGGGTCAGCTGATTTGTGTTCTGTGGAGAAAGCAAGAAATGCTCATTAATAAATGCAGAAAATTAGACTGATATATAAGCATGTTATTAATACACATGGTATACTTTTGTTTTAGTTACAAAATATATGTGCATTCCTAACATTACTGTAGTTTATTTGCTTTTGAACAGGACAGTTAGAACAAAGAATCACACAGATTACAACAATTTCGACATACGATATTGGAAATTCTGCTGCATATTGCATACTCTATTTAAAACTGTCTGAAAAAGCCAGATTGGGAAGTTAAATCCCTGTACCTGAACTCAGCTAAAGGGTAAGAACTATGAAGTCATAGCTGTTATTGGTAAGTCAATGTGCAGCATCATAAAATTCATACAGTCAAATCAACTATGCAGTGAAAAACATTCATATTACTTTCCTTATGACCCACATTTCTGGAAACAAGTCAGGTATTTACACAAGCAACGAATACAACTTCCTTCAGGAATGGAGCAAATGCCACCACGTGTGTACACAACTCCAGCATTATAACCCGTACCCTCCTTAATTTCTTCAGTTGGTTTTCCTGCTTAAAGAGCCTCTTAATTTTTTCTACTTCCTCATACTTCGTTTTTTCTCCTTCCTCATACTTCATTTTTTTTCCTTTACTCTGGTACGGTACACCCATGGCCCCACCCACTACAAACAAACATTTCTCCTATTTGCAAAATTTTAAACTGATTTTAAAAGAATATTCCTGACTTTATAAATTAAGTTAACCCACCAAATTCTCATGTAATATATCAAAGTGTTTATATATGAAAACAAATGCACTTACTGCTGCTTCACTTAGCAGTGTAATTTCTCAAATATGTTTACTGCTTGAGGTGAAAAGACACTTATGTATGGACTATGCATTCAGTTCTTGTAATTTGTTGAAAAACTCACCTTCAGGTATTCAATCACCACAATATTCGGCACAAAATTCAGCATGTTCTGTTCTCCACACCCAAATGGCATTTTAATTAGATTTGCAAGGTTTGGTATGCTTGGTCCAAGTACATCACCTAGATGTTTAAATATATGCGTAAGTTACAGCATTTCCAGTAAATAAACACAATTTTTGCAGTGACAAAAATTCTGCAGTCCACACTAATAACTTTTAAATTATGTTATAAAAATACCTGCTTTAACTTAATTTGTATGATAACTCTGCATACATAAACACACAGAATGTAACAATGTTTGCACAGAATTTGAGTAAAAGCACTCACTAGTAAGTTCTCTACAGACAACCATGTCCTAACTCCATGCAACAGAGTGTCGACGGTGATGCTAACAGATGCTCATCTAGTCAAGAAATTCTCCGAATTTTATGAAACCCAATTCATTACTGTGTTCATAGAAGCCCACCATCTCTCCCTATCCTCAGCCAAATAAATCCCCAGGCATCTGCCCAGCTATGCCACATTCACAGAAGCTTACCACTTGTCCCAATCCTGAGACAAATGAATCCACAGATAACTATCAAATTAGCAACACAAGATTTATAAGGCTGGAGTTTACAACAGGGAAGTAGGCGTCATGATTTATACTCACAAATTCTTTGGCTATGGGCTGGGTAACTGAAAAGCTGGGATTCAATTTCTAGCAAAGGTAACAGATTTTGCTTTCTCCAAATTGTTCACACTGGCTCTGGTGCCCATCCAGCCTTCTACTCAATGAAATCAACTAAATTAAAAATAACTGTCAATTCACAACTAAAATTTATTGCAAGTATTTGTTATTCATTAAAACATGTTTTGGGTGGTTTGGCCATCTCCAGCTAGTTCAATGGTTACTAATGGCTCTTTCTCCGTGGACAAAGCAGCTGGTGTATGAAGCTGACAAATCACCTCTATCAAGCGCTGGGTTTGAGCATGTGAGAAGTTACACTTCCACTCCCCCATATGCCTTTATGGTGTGGTGCTTAATTAAGCAAACAGACAACTTTACTTTACCTTCACACCTTGTTAGTCTCTATATGGCTCCCATCTGTTTAAAACCAGTTCAATATTACGTACCCACTGCTGCAACTTCCACCATTTCTGAACCTGAAACTATGTTCTGCGGTATGTCTAGAGTAACAGTTGTCTGGAAGGTCTGCTTATTTCTAAGGTCCACAAATACAGCTTTGTTGTAATACTGGGTTTCCCCTTCGGGCTGTAACACATGACACAAAGACAAGTACTGCACCGTCAAAAATAAATATCTCAGTGTCTTTAATAAAATACATAAGTCATTTCAAATTATGCGTTCATGCACGCAGGCCATATTAGACAGTTATGGTTACAGTTACAACATGACACCATACAGATCTCACATGTCAAATTACAGGAATTCTCTTCTTCATTAGCCATTACAGACTGTGTCCTCTGGTCTACTCCAGTACAGAATTACTGGTAACTATAAATCTCACAGTTAATTGTAGGATTCCACGAACTGATGACATAACATCAACATAAGGACTCTGACACAGGGAAATATAAACACAGAAAACCTGCAAACATACATCCATGGCCAAAGTGCGATATGAACCCACAATTTGAATGTTCATGTGGCTGAACACAGCAAATGCCTTTGACTACCATGGCCAGTAAGACCAGCACTACAGTATTTATAACACCAAAACATTTTGACTGATAACACTGTTACTCTACTCATACAACTGTCAAAAAAATTCTACATTAAAAAGGGGGACGAGGAGCAGTAAATCACAGTTACACATCTTTAGTGTCCTATTATACATTGTGCAATGCTTCAGCTTTCACTAAAAGCCATCATCAGGAATTACAAGAAGACTGGTAGAAGGAGCACTGTATAGAATTTGGTAAAGGTTTACGTGACTGAAATCTTAACCTTAGAATATGCTGTGTGTTGTAAAGGCCAAAAATAAAATAATAAGAACAAGACAAAAACCAATATATATTAAGATATATTATAAACATCATACAGTATATCATTTAAGTCAAGTGCTGATTCTTTTGTATTATATGGACCTCTGGGTGATGGAAATTTTGTTATTACCTGAAGTAACACATGGTCAAGTAAAGCATGGTTTCCATTTATCTAGATGACATCTTTTCCTGTCCAGCTGATTAACAGACAAATAAGTAAAAAGAAACAACCAAAATGTATCCTTAATAAATACTGGATGACAACTTACACTTTCTAACGTTGGAGAAGTCAACTAAATAAACAGAAACAACACTTCATTTGACCACATGTTACTTCCAGCTAATCATGGAACATCCATCCCTCAGAGGCCTGTACAACACAGCAGAATCATCCTTTCACTTAAACACAGTACTGTATGATGTTGCTCATCTATCACAAAATATACTAATTTTCATCTTATTCTTACCACTTCAATTCTGGCTTTTACAACACACAACATACAGTAGGCTCAGATCTCATCCACTTAAAAATTTCATGGCGTTGTACACAAGTGCTCTGTCTGCAAGTATTTTCACGGTCCCTGACAATGGCTTTTAGCTACAGCCAAACATGTCACACAGTATGACACCGCAAAGGTGTAGCTGTAATTGACTGCCCCTTCCCCCGTTTTAATTTACCTGGCACAAGAGGAATGTCACATGTAAAAAAATTCTACTAAAAATTGTGTACTTCCAAAAGATTGGTACTCTTGCTAGTATCCTTGAGGACAAGTTATTAAATGCTAACACAATTCAGTCCCAGACTGATAATATGAGTCCCTGACTGGTTTCACAAAGATCACTAATTTATAATCAGGATTTTGGATGGATGCATGCAAGCAGCTTATAGATCTGATGATATTCCTGCTTTCATCAGGCCCTAAGATAAAAAATCAGTAGGCCTACATGTTTCTTTGATATTTGTAACTTACGAAGGGAACCAATTTAGGTACCTTAATTACATGCCTGTTTGAAGTATGAAGTCTGAACAGACCTCCTAGATTATACGTGAAGTGATGATACTGAAGACAGTCTCAGTTACATTCTACTGTGGCATTCCTCCTGAATTATGTAGTAACAAAAAACACAGCCAGACAGACAGACATGCCTAAGACTAGAGTCTTACAGGATATGATGCCCTTGGAGCTTGGTAGAACATTGTGACTGTTCTGAAGGTATCTGTTACCTCCATCTTCAGAGGGTGAGTCTGAAATGTTGGTATATTTCTACCAAATTTGTTTAACACACTTAGTCAGAAATAAACCTACTCACCTTTACAAGTAGCTTCTTCACCACAGAATCTCCAGCTATTGGACTAGATGCCGTTACTTTTATAGTAATGTGGCCAAGTTTCTTTGGTGTTATCATGAACGACACAGAAGATCCGCTGTTTGCTCTGACAGACACTCTCTTGCGCCGATACAGCTCAAGTTCTAGTGGGAAACAAGCACAATTATTAGAAACAACATATCCTCTTGCTTCCAAACAAATCATCCTCTTTCTTAACAGAATATGACGATTAACACAGGCCACTGCTGTCTCTACTGCTGACAGACCCATTTCAAATGACGGAGGAGACGAAATGTACAGAGAAATGTTGGGCCAGATTTTCTCCTCGGTTATGTTTTGCTGGTATGTAGATGTCCCAAGCAGTCAGCATCTTGGACAGACATCATACCACTTTTGAACTTTCAAAACTAATGAAATACCCCAGTCTGCTCACTGTGCCCTCCAAAAGCAAGTTTTAACACTTCAAATGTTTCCATATCAGTTTTGCCACTGCCAAAGCAAAACTTGATGCACACACATTGTTCTTTAAAATCAGTCATTTTCTGAAGATGTGGGAATCACAGACAGCACAAGACACAATCACACTTTATGAGGCATTACTTCACAATGACTTTTTTAAATCAACAGCAATGACCTTGCAGATTCTACTCTACCTCCAATTAGTAAATAAATTCCGTACAGTAGTGTCCTCTTGTGGCAAGCCTAGAAACTTTCTGGCAGTACCTCATATGAACTTTGAATTAAAACCCTAACTTCAGAACTCATCATTACAATGATAATCATCATGCCCCCCTTTTTCTTTGTTACCCTGCCCCCCCACTGTACAACCTGAAGCATGGGAGCCTGGAGGAAAAGGCAATGTGATTATAAATACACCCAATATAATATCTTATTTTTAACTCTTTACAAAAGAAAAAATGGATCTTAGGATGTTTGTATGGCACAACAGCACAATATGATCCTACCACAAAATTATTGTAACATTAAGAAGGCAATCCAGGCTCCACAAAAGTGAAATTCACAAGAACACTGACAACACATGCATAGAACTAAATCCTGCATGGTGCTGAGAAAACAGAGGAAACAACAGTCACCAACAAACACCACTACAGAGACACCAACCCAGCAGGTCCCTACCGAAAGGGAATTTAACCTTTAGCCACCGTGCGTCCTATATATAGGACAGTATACTGCTACCCTTAAGACAACGCGTTTTATATGTATTTAGTCCACAAAAGTGAAAGGTAAAGGTAAAGGTAAAGCAGTCCCATTACAGGCCTGGACAGACCCACAGGGTTCCAGGTCGAGGCTCCCAGATTTCTAGACAATTGGCACATGAAGGTGGTAGGTTGTCAGCCATACGCACCAGCCGCGTTTACCCCCCAGGAAATATTCCTGCTACTCATTTCTGTTAGAGGCTGAGGTCCACAAAAGTACTTACTGAATTTTTTTAAAACATGCTGCACAATCTCCATCCTTTTCTCCACAAAATGCCATGTATTTCACAATATTATATCTCTTGGTTCATATATTCACATTTTACATAAACAATGTGCTGAAATTTAGATGTCTAGATCCACCACCAGAGAGTTAAAACTACCAAACCAAACACAGATTTTGCAACTGTTTAGGTCCCCACTCAGACCTGACATCCTGTCCGGAACCGAAAGGTGAAAGTCAGGTAGGAAAGGAAAGGTAAGGCAAAGAAGGGAGGGCAAGAGCAACATAAGTGCTACCTGGAGGGGAAGCCATTTATATAGCACAATCATCAGCACTACGACTACCTCCTCCTCCACAATGATTTTCCTCTTGGTGCTACCTGATTCGAGCCTTGGCTTCCTGTACTGTAGAGGATTCCTTGTGTAACTGCGGGATCAATTACAGAGCAATGCACACATTCATAAAAGTAAGTGACAGCAAACACCCACATTAGAAGCAAGATCAAAATTTGTGATTCCTGTGTATCTCCAGTGATCTAAGTCTACGTGGTCCTCAGGCTCAGCAGCCACAAATCAATAACTTACTACACGAAGCAGGGTCCTTATGGAACAGCTGACAGTCAATCAGCTGGTCACAAAATCCCTGCCTTTTCTGCGATCCACAGGTTAACTGCCAAGCTCTGTCCTCAACCTAACGAATTGAGGCCACATCATTACACCCTAACATTTATTTATTCATTTCAACATTACTCTCCCACCTGTGTTGACTCCCGACTGGTTTCCTGACTTCAGGTTTACAGACTAACATATTATATGCAGCTCATTTCTCCAATGCATCCTACAGGCTCTATCCATCTCATCCTCCTTGACTTGATCACCCTAGTAGCACCTTGTGAGGAGTACAAATTATGAAGTTCCTCATTATGCAGCTTTCTCTAGCTTCACATTCCTTAGCCACAAAAAGCACGCGTGCGGCCCCCCCCACACACGCACGCACACGCACGCGCGCGCGCGCGCGCACACACACACACACACACACACACACACAGTGATTCATGACTTGTGGACATTACTTCAGGAGGTGATTTCCTAGTCTTTGTGAACAAAAAAGTTCACATAAACATGTGTCTGATTTTCGACGGTTATGAAGTTATGGGCATTTTTTAATTCCCGTACACGCCCTCGTGTGAACCGCGTCTTATGGAACCAGCTGGCGGGTGATGTACTCGCCAGTTGCATTGTTACATCCTGTTTACTGACGAAGCACAATTCAATCGTGACGGTGTCAATAATACACACAACTCTCATGTGTGGGCAGATGAGAATCCCCATGCCACTGTGGACAGCAACTTTCAACTAGGTTTTAGTGTCAATGTGTGGCGTGCAGTTCTGGACGATCAGCAGATTGGTCCTTTCATCTTAGAAGGTCATCTTACAGGAGAGGCCTACCTCCAATTTCTGCAGGAAGAATTGCCCCAATTTTTGGAGGATGTGCCTTTGAATAAACGAGGTCGTATGTACGTCCAACATGACGCAGCTCCTCCTCACTTTTAACGAGAAGTTAGAAATGTCCTGAATTACCGTTTCCCTGGGCGATGGCTCGGACGTGGCGGTCCCCACAATTGGCTAGCCAGGTCTCCAGACTTAAGCCCAATGGATTATTGTGTATGGGGATAGATGAAAGAACTGGTTTATAGTGTGAAGGTGGGAACGCGAGATGCATTGCTCGATCGCATTTTGGATGCGGCAGACTGCATCAGAAACAGTCGGCGGAAGCGGCTACAAGCAACTCGCGCAGTTCACACCAGTGCGGCAGCCTGTGTTGCGGCCGGCGGTGGCATTTTCGAAAACCAGCTTTAAGCACAGATCAATACAAATTAAAAGTAATTGCACGAAGTTAACGTCACATTTATACTTTAAATATATCACGTATTATGCTGGTTTATTATTTTATTCTGATTATTGTCAATAATCATTACCCTCTATCCTGAGTTTCAAGCGGTCATAACTCTGTAACTGTCCAAAATCGGATACATGTTTATATGAACTTTTTTGATCACAAAGACCTAGGTAATTACCTCTTGCAGTAATGTCCACAAGTCATGAATCACCCTGTATAGAGTACAGATATTTTATGTGAAAATACCATACTTCAGTTAAAAAAAAACCTATATAATTTTTTATACTCAAGTCATTCTTACACAAAATATCATCTACAAGGGCAGTACTGACAAATGTGAAAGCATCTCAGCATCTCAGCGCCTGGCTTACCTTAAGTCATAATGACAATGTATGACTATCTGATTTCACATCTTCTCCAAAACACATTACATACGTAAAGTTGCTACCCACAACAAACTTCACCAGAACAGTGCAGACAGCAGTCTTGTAGGAAGTGGCACCATATAATGCTGTAGATAGGTGTCAACATTTCATAAGAACCTGTTGCCCTTATTGTGTTGGGTAGAAGAAGACTTTTACTTTCTCCTACCTTTCTACCAGACTGTATGATGTCACAACGTGGAAGACATCTTAACATGCACTACCAAGAGCATCTAAAATCTCATACTTACTCAAAGAATTGTTCTTTACAATACATTAAATAAAATGATAAAACATGGTAAATGATCTGAAATCCCTGTTGTCAATGTAAAGAATCCCATTGAAAGCATCACCAAGATATTAGTACGGTGCACAGCAATTGTTATTTTGTTCTTTTACCCTCTCATCACCTCAGCACAAAGAGTCAATAAGCTGTGAAAATATTCTAGAGTGAAAGAGTTAAAATTTGTATGTCTTATGGTGCTTAACCCTTTCAAAGTCCCGAACAGGGTAACTGCAGTTTTGCTAGGAACTTTTTACAGGTCACAGCTAATTACTTATTTGTTATGAAAAAACTTTGATTTTCCCTTTCATCTCCTAGACAGTGCAGTGACAGGTGATAACAATCCAGCACTATTGTCTTCTCTTAGCCATTCCTAAGAATTACTTTTAAGGACATACTGTTGGCAGATGATGGCTAGGTCTCCGTAGTTCAGTCACGTGTGTACCAATTCAAACACAACGAATGACAGCATTCTACAGGGGACTACCCATTTATCTTTGAAACAAGTGTGTAGCACAAGTGATGAACATATTGAGGACTCTCTTATGAATAATGACAGTGAGAGAGCATTAAAAATTCACTCAGAAAAATTCCCATTAGCTTGTTTTAATACTGCAAAAAATACCCCACGTGATGAAATTACCATAGAAGCACCTGACAGTCACTTACTAGGTTGTGCACTGACATCATTAGAGACTTCAGCAAATTCAAAATTCTCCAATTGTTCATTCTCCAGTGTGACATCTGCCTCCAAATCCTTGTTCATGTAGTTGAATACCACAATGGGTATAGCAACAATCTCACCGCGGATAACTGAATATGGCAAGTCCAAAGACAAGAAGAATGGACGAAACACTCGTAGCTGTGGGAATAAAATGCACATGATAACAGCTGAAGTTGGTATACATTTTTAAGATGCTACACAAGAGACCTCTGTCTTATCGCATACCTTTCTTGGTATTTCAGAAAGTCCGAGCCCAAACAGAGGGTCCACAGAGAAGCCAGAAATAACCCATGATGTAATCGTGTCTGGTACTTGTTTACGGATTGTTGTTTTTCCATCGACCCTAGAACATAACAGAATATATTTTCTTCAGTGTGTCTGAATGAAATCCTTACAAATGAGGTTACTAATCAATTTATCAGGAATCATAACAAAAAGCAATAAACCACATTCTCAATACACTACCTTATTTTAAGCAGTCTCTATTCATCAATGGGCAGAGAAAAGGTATAACTTCTGCACAGCAACTGCATTATCAATTACGAAAATACAATTTTCTATTCCAGTGCAATTTGAAACACTTTATTTCTCACAAACTTGAGTTTCTCATATAAGTGAACATGAAGACTACAGTCCTCTCATATGTGATGCTGTGTAACCCTGTATATGGTTACCGACATTTCAGAGGAGACTGCCCCCTCCATCCTTACAGAATGGTAGTCCTGCAGATGTAGGCAGTAGGTTCCTTCAAATTTTGATTGCTATCTAAACAAGTGCTCACACCCTGGAGCACTATCTGTTTAACAGAAAATGAGTTGGTGTCTGTATTCCTTTCCAGCCGAGGACAGAAATGGAAGCTGTTGAAGAATACTGGACAATGGACAAAGTTCAGAAACCCAGGAGTGTTAAATAAATGCCTCTTCCAAAATTTGGAAGAGTAAGACCACATATAAGAACACTGCTATAAATATTTTGTTGTGGCATCAGTTGAGCAAGCAATCTACAGCCAAGTGACATATCTGCAGTATTGTATGGCCATAAATTCATTAGCTTTGTCACAGCATCAGCTAAGCAGTCAACAGCTATATGATATAAATATAGCAGTGTAAGGCCATCCCTGATATAAACACAGTATTGTATGACCATAAGTTTATTAGCTTTGTTACAGGATCAGTTGGGAAGTGAACAGCTAAGTGAAATAACTGGAGTGCTGTGAACACCGTAAATTTTGTTGTGGCAACAGCTCAAAAGTCAACAGCTAAGTGACATAACTGCAGTATTTTAGGCAATGACTAATATCAACATGTAAGCAAGCATCACCAAGCCAGAATATCAACAACTTTTTGTGACACATTAACAGCTAAACGACATTAACTACCTCATTTTAGGCAATAATTAATCAACAGCTAAGTGACATAACCACGGTATTGCAAAATCATAAATTGAACAGTTTTGTTTAGGCATGATCTGGGCAATCGACAGCCATGTTATATACTTAAGGGATTGTAAAGCTGTAGTAACTTAACCATTTTTGTGTGGTATGAACTCAGTGGTCAATACACTGCTGAACACCTGAGTGCAGTAACACACTTTTATGCCTTGCATCTCGTTGAGCTTTAGTATCATACAAATTTTCTTCAGTCAAAATGTACACTCCGGTCCTTTCTGTCCAGCACTTAGCCTTCCATTACTTTTGTTTTACATGGTAGTGAAAGCCAGCCTATTATTACCAACACTTTCAGCCACACTTTTCCTACAACAAATGCTTTACAAAGCGGATCTCCATTTTCGGCAGCAGTCTAGTGCTCACGGTGACCATCATCATCAAACTCCTGTGATGCTGCCCCTGGCCCTTCTAATGAATGATTCCCCTTCATCATCAAAGTGTTTTGGTCCCTGGCATGCAGCCAAGCCTCCAACTGAAACACCTTCCCAGTTTTGGTCTGACTGTACTAGTCAATGCAATCCTTGCTGCAGGCAGATGCTCAAGCTCGGGTAAAACAAACTGTGTTTTGGCTGGATTGTTCTAAATTAAGTGTTGCTAGAAGGCTCTTCAATACTGGGATGTCCGGATCCAGAGTCTATGTCAAGTGTAGGCTGGCTGTACTAAGAACAGAGTGTCATCTTTTCCACAGGCCTTATTTTTAAATCTTTCTCCGCCATTGTGCCTGTGTGTGTTTGAAGTATGATACATGAGTACTTATATGATTGGGTGTTACTTTTTTGTTTATTCTGTATAAATTGATGCCTTCAAACCATACCACCCCAGAACCCCAATAAAAGGACTGGGCCTTTCAGCTACTTTCCTGAATCCCCTCACTTTCTAACTTTCCACATAGTGCGGTGCAATCTTACAACTGCAACAGCTACAGACTCACACACAGTGAACTGCAAGGTATCTAATGCCACCAGTATGTAGGAGTGTAACAATATCGATCTGTGATCAATAAGAAAACAGAGATTCTGCATAATAAAAGTCAATATCCTACACTGTACAATATGTAAACAGCTACCATACTAACACACACACGTTTGTACCAAACGGATCTTTAACCGCTGTGCATTCTTTAGAAAGAACAAATGACAAAAGAATACAACAAATATGAACTCTATACACAACATGCAGCTTAAACACAAAACTGTGACACATCAGTGCTCCAGATGACAGACACTTGACAGCACTATCACTACGGTTATGCAGCACTTAGAAGGACTTGAATCCTTACACAATTTTAGATCTATATAATAAAAACGTGCATAACTTACTAGAGAGGATATGCGGAGAAACTTAGTTTTGGGTGAAGGAAAACCACTTTACAGTGGACAAATCCATGGACAGATGAATGAATGAATGAATGAATGAATGAATGAATGAATGAATGAATGNTCCATGGACAGATGAATGAATGAATGAATGAATGAATGAATGAATGAATGAATGAATGAATGAATGAATGCATGCATGATTGAACAACTGTAACTGAAACAAAATAACTTACCACCAAAATTACTAATATAAATAAATTACAATTTTCTTTCAATTCATGCAACAGGAAATGAAAGCATTCAGTATATTTCGCACATGGCTCTA
This sequence comes from Coptotermes formosanus, assembly GCA_013340265.1. Lineage (NCBI taxonomy): Eukaryota > Metazoa > Arthropoda > Insecta > Blattodea > Rhinotermitidae > Coptotermes > Coptotermes formosanus. Next base: position 1,242,411 of record BLKM01009832.1, on the reverse strand, counting down.
TTATTTAGAAAAAATCTGGAAGTTTTTGTCATCAGCAGCATTCCGATGGCTCATATTCTTCCTCTCAGCATTGACGCTGTTTTGAATTGTACTGTGATCTAAAGAAAAAACATTCTCACAGCCAGAAAGATAAAAGATCAAAGTATACTATATTTCAGCATTCAAAACATCACCATACCCTGAAGAGAAATTGGTGAAAAGCCAGGTGGAAGCAATATCATGCATAAGAAAGACCTGGGGCTTATTCCAGACAGGAGGGGGGATGCGTGAGAAGGCATACGGGCCTGCCAGAGGAGGACGTGTCACAGGCTTGTACACCACTGCAGGCCCAAGATCCGGCTTCACCACGGGCAGACCAGGTGCTGGAATAGGTCGGAATGGGGGCCGATTCTGTGCTACCAAACCCAGGCCCCGGTCAGACCCTGCAATTCAACACCAGCATTTGCAAACCAAGAAGCAGCTGTGGAAGAGAAGGCTTCTAAGAAAACCAAAGTAAAGTGAAAGAAGTTGACAGATTTTATCAGATTTAGGTAACAGAAGTGAAATACTTGACCACCTTCAAAAGACGGATACCAATAACATACAATTTCACATTATGTTATGCATTAACTGTTGCCATTAATAAAATTTTAATATCATTCCTTGCAATTTTGGATTATGTGCAAATCTGAATTAATTACATTACATCTGTGCACAACATGACACATTTCTGTAAGTAAAAACAGAAGTTTAATACAGAGCGTCAAATTCATTTTCAGTCCAGCAAAAGCTCATCTACTATTACAAACTTAGATGGCACTCTCTGACAAAAACACAGATATCTGTATTTTATTGTACATACCAATGCATGTAGACATGCTGGGTGAAGGCTAGAAATGGACAGAAGAAAAAGACGTCTTCCACATTCTGCAAAGCTCACGAAAATGGCACTATAATGGCATTGCCACTTTATGGATTTTCGTACATCATATTATCATTTCCAATTTCTCATCATATTCACCTCTCAAACATGTATGACACTGGTGAACTAACATAAGGTGAAGGCTAGAGGTGAAGTCCCTACATTTAATTAGGCACAATGCAATGAAGACATATGGGAGAGTAAGGGTATAACTTCACACATTCTTAACCTCAGCACTAGATGGAGGTGAATGATCAAATTCATACAACAGGCACTTTGCCCCCCAAGAAAGAGCACCCAGATCCACTGGAGAGAAAGCTATGTGGGTCCCACAGCCAGTCTGTATGTGGTGGTAAACACAAAAACCCCTGTCCCTGTGATAAATCAAAACACCGCTGACCAACACACAGCACAATCATTACACTGACTGGTAATCATGCATCACTACAGAACTGTTTATCATCTCAAGATCACGTACTGAAGATCATGTAACCTCTGAGAAATAATGAAAATGTTAAGATGCTAAATGGCACAGAACTTATCTAAAAATACAGCTGAGCTTTGCACAAAGATATTCAAGTCAACAGGCGAGAAATAACTCACACAAACACATAACAGAGTTTTATACAAATACTTAAGTTGCTAGGTGTGATAGAACTAATCAATGTAAACAGATATTCTGAATACATATAAGAGTTTTAAACAAAGGTCATTAAGTCACTACATGAGAGAAAACTAATCTTAATTCACAACAGAACATTTAGCAAAGACTGTTCAACCACACACTGGGGCAGAACTAATCTAAATAAACAGCAGAAATTTATACAGCTATTGTTAGGTCAAACAGAACTAATCTAAACACACAGCAGAGTTTTACACAAACACCGTCACAGCTTTACACAAAGATTCGCAGTTCTTCTATTTGAGGATAGAATGAAAAGGCGTTCTTTTGTGAAGAAGTTTGTAGTAAGTTCATACAGGATCTTCACCTAATCTCAATAAAATCAAATGCATTCAAAATGGGAAATACTGTTCAGCCCTTCTCTGACAAATCACATATGCCTGTCTGTGTCAGACACTGCACTATGGAATGTAGTTCACAGTTTTTAGATGTGACTGTTACCTTCACATTTTAATGGTGTCTGGAAAATACAATGTAAGTGCTAATGAAGAGACAAGGATACGAATAAAATGCAAGTAATGTATCTGTTAAACAACGTGAAGGTGTTCTTTTAAGTGAAGAGGGCAATGAGCACTGCTGCAGTGACATGCCATTATGGTGAAATCATTGAATTTCAGTCATGACACATGGAGACAAGCTCCAGGAGAAGTGTTTAGGCCAGTGTTCCTTACAGCAAAAACATTTCTTGTGTAAGAGGTCACGACTCCTTCATTGCAAAGATGGAGAGGGCAGTGTGTGCATGGCTGGGAAATTAAACACAGACATGGCTATCAGTCAGTGGTGCTGTGGCAGGGAGAAGGCCATGCCAGTAAAGGTTGGTGTAAAAACTGTATCTGATGTCCAAGAACATTGCATTCAAGCTGCTCCTTTTTCTTGATAATGCCAAGCGCATCCACAAGATCTTTCTCGCCCATCCCAATATCCAAGGTCATTGTCTGTCCAACACCACTACAGGCCATGCCATGGATCAGGTGGTTGGTTGCTGGCCTCCCAACCACAGAAGACAGAGTTCAGTCTCATGCCAGTCTATGTGGGGACTGAGGTGGGCAAATCGTACTGGGACAGGTTTTTCTATGACTACATCAGTTTTTCCCTGTTGATGTCATTCCACCAGTGATACATACCCATTCAATTATCTATCACAGATGCTACACAATCTTAGCAATTGACAGCATCATTAAATGACAAAGAGGTAAAGTTGTCCTTTGCATGATTTCAGGCTTCTGCCACTGTGTAAATGAGATCTTCACTCTTCTGGGATGTTACATGGCGCAGATTGTAGTTATTTACCGACGTTTTGGGACAACCTATCAGTCCCATCTTGAACGGTCTTCTTGGACTGCTTGACCCTTGAAGATGGGACTAATAAGTTGTCCCTGAACGTCCGTCATTAATTACTAATCTACGCTGTGTAACATCCCAAGAGAGAGAAGATCTCAAAGTTGTCCTTGTCCACACCCTGAAAGTACACAGGGGTTGTAGAGATACAGCTTCACCCATTCTTGACCTCAGGACTAGACAGAGGTGAGTGGTCAATTTTACACCCTGGCCACTTTGTCAGAGCGCAAAAAACTCGGTACCCATTGAATAGAAAGGTGAGAGCCAATCTGGGCATCTTGGAGAATGAAAAATCACTTGCCCTTGCTGAGAATCAAACTTTCAGATATCACACACTTACAGAACACCGCCAGCTCACTCCTGCAGCTGCTGCAGCTGCTCAACCACGGTACCACCACAACTTTCAAAAGCTGTGACTCTTGCTGTGCCTTCTGAAGCATCTCAGATGAAAGTAAGGAGACATTTCTGAGTGCCAGAAAATGCTGAAAACTGTATAACACAGCTGATTGCACAGCGAATATGAAGGAGTCCACAGACAAGCTGAAGTCCACAAATCTGAGTGGCTGCTGGAAGAAGCCTTGGCTTTAAGCAGGTAATAACATCTGAGGATTCCTCACGGCAGGACTAAACAAGGAAAAATCATATGTTAGCCTGTAAAGTTCCAGCAGAAGGACATTTCAGATTTTGAGGAGACTGACATGCAGGGAGTTTTAACTATCATGGTGCTGAGTTAACTGAGGACAGCCCTGTAGACAGCCAACAGTGCTCAGTAAACCAGAAGACGAAGAAGATTCTGACACCACTGTGCAGAGACCTCATCTTGCTACCAGTGCTCTGAAGAAAGGCCTCAAGATGGCATATTGTTTAAACATATCTCTTAGGTCAACCACTTCATAGACAGGGGCCTGAAATTTAAGTACGAGTTGGAGGTGGTGGCTGCATCACGAAAGGAGGAGTATACAGACATACAGAAGTAGTCGAAGCAGGGGAAGGTTGTCTCTTTCTTCACTAAGCCTTTTCTCTCTTCCTCTGCCATGCACTCTGTTGCTTGATTACCTTTACAACTTTGAGCCAGGAACCCAGGCGTCATTCTGATAAACACAAACACAGATGTTTGTGTGTTTAAAACACATGTTTTTGTGTTTATTAATGATTATTTTTCCTGCAGACTAGGACTTGCAATTATCAAACATAAGAGCAAGTATACAAGTGCATCCCACTGGGAAAGAAGATGGGAAAAGATGAAAGAAACAGAGATTCATGGCAACTGTTTTGAGAGGCCTAGGACCTTCAAATGCTTGAGTGCCTTAGTCACACATGGTGATACATATATAACTAACTAACTAGCTCCATGGAGCAGAGGCCTTCTTCAGAAGCTAACAGTTTCTCAGCTAGTCAAGAAATTCCCCGCATTTTATGGAACCTGAAGGTTCATTACCACATTCACAAGAGCCCGCCACCTGTCCCTATCCTGAGCCAGCTCAATCCAGTCTATCCTACTTCTTGAAAATCCATTTTAATATTATCCTCCCATCTGAGCCTGGATCTCCCAAGTGGTCGGTCGCCTTCCCTCAGGTCTCCCCACCAAAGTCCTGTATGCACCTCTCTTTCCCCCACATGTGCTACATGCCCTGCCCATCTAATTCTTCTCGATTTGATTACCTGAATAATATTTGGTGATGAGTACAGGTCATTAAGTTCCTCGTTACATAGTCTTCTCCACTTCCCTGTCGCATCGTCCCTCTTAGGCCCAAATATCCTCTTCAGCACCCTATTGTCAAACACCCTCAACCTTTGTTCCTCCCTCAGTGTGAGAGACCAAGTTTCACACCCATACAAAACAACAGGTAAAATTATAGTTCTGTATACCCTAATCTTCGTGTTTGTGGATAGCAACCTGGAAGACAAAAGATTCTGCACCGAATCATAGCAAGCATTCCCTGACTTCTATCTGCTCTTAATTTCTTCATGAATGGAGTTTCGATTCATTAGGGTTGCTCCCAAATATTTGAATTCTTCCACACTTTCAAAGGATTTATTATCTATCTTTAGGTGATACATATATATATTGGAATTAAGAAATATTATCAGTTGGTCACTTCTGTGTCCCATATTACAATCAAGAGCAGCACCTCACAACACCCAGCTCAGGATGCATCTGACAATCAGTGACATATCCAACAGAAACATGGTGTCTTGGTGTAAAGAAATGAGTACGTTAGCAACATGGGAGAAGAAAATTCTGAGGTGAACTTTTGGACCCATGAAGGAAAATGATGAATGGGGACCCAGGACTAATACGAAGCATTGGGATACATACAAAACAATAACATCTCACCCAGAAAATGAGAAGTAGAAGGCTGGGATGGCTTGCACACCTAGCAAGAATGGACGACAGGAGTACGGTAAAGACGCTGTTCATTGGACACAGCATGAGAAGGCAGGGAGAACCTAAGCAAAGGTGGCTGCTCATGTGGGGAATGACCTTAGATGGATGGGGGTTGGAAGTGGAGGCTCAAGGCCTCTAAAAGGGAGGAGTGGACTGTGACTGTTAACGAGGTTGAAGTCCTGCAAGGACTGTAATGCCACAGAGTAATAATTAATTTACATATCATCACGCTTCTTGTGTCTCAGCTTCCCTTATCCCACCTTCCCCACACAATCTTAACTATGCACTTGCAGATTCACCATTCATACAATTTTTCAAGAACACCCACAAACGCTGAGAATTTGTTGTATGTAATAACACCTGTCTGTGACCGTGTGAGGTATTTCTGAAAAAGAAATTATGATTTTTGATACACCATGGCTTTCAATTCTGCTCACTCAAATTCAAGAGATTTTTCAGCTGCTACCTATGCGATGGTTATGTTGACATTTTAAGTCAAAATTAAGCGAAATGTGAAAAAGCCATGAAGATTTTTCAAGGGCTGCTAGACGGACAGCTATCAGGAGGATAGTGCACAAAAATTAAAAATGGCTGCAATGCATTTGTTATCACCCACTCTTTCAATCTTCATAACCATAATATTTAACAGCAAATGTTGTGTGTATGCATAGCAGTGGGATCCCTGGACTAGCCATCAAAACAGTCTAAAGATTAAATACCTACATAAAACCTATGCCAGATCACATCACGTTGAAGTGAAAACTAGGCTAGCCACTTCCAATTTCAGGATGTACAGTAGCTTGCTAACTCAGGTGAACAGATGCAGGTTGGATTCCTGTTATGGGAAGGTATTTGGTCCTTCACTGTCACATCAACAGATTGACAGTGAGACCAGTCTACTATTCAGGGAATACTACAAGTACACAGACCATGAAGCAGACCTCTCACTCTCATCAAGTGCTGAGATTCGTCACTGTGTGAGAATGTTGGGCAAGACTCATAACAGGTAACAGCTGTCGATACTTTGCAACACCACCTCTCACTCCTGCCATAAAACAGTCATGATGCATATGGTGATCAACACCCACCTCTTCAATCAATGAATTAATCTCTCACCCCAACGTTTTTCAATCATACAGAGCACTTTACTTTAATTTATCTTTAACAGATAGAAGACAGACAGCCTTCTTTATCAGTGACAGTTGATTGTGAATGATATCTAGTGTCTTTTGTTTCCACTATCCGATTTACTAATGCACGTGCTAATAGTCTATGAAAATGATGAGTGGCAAGTACCACAGTGCAGGTTGAAAAGGCCACTACAAATCTAACAGCGGGCCACTAAATGCCCACAAATGCGGCTTTAAATGTGTGGAGCTTTACCTCCATACTCCATTTAGGCCAACAAAATGTGGTGCCTTAGCAACGAGGCAACTTTATTCTCAACATCTACATGCATGTCTAGAAAGATATCAGTTCTATTTTTGTACTATAGTTATAAACTCTATAACAATTACCTGGGATCTAAAGCAAAATCAGAAGGTCAATAATCAGAAACAGGCATTTTAACTTAGCTGAAGTGTCATATATGTTAAATATTTCTCACATGCACAGTATTCAAATATTAGAAATCACCAGAATTTCCACCATCCAAACAAACACTAAAAGCCAAAGATGAAAAGTTGCTATATGTAAGTGATGTTAGTGGTAACTTTGCAGTTACAACGGACACAATAAACATAACCCTTGAAGACCAGCAATTACTACACACCAACTGCAACAGTATTAAGAAACTGTTCACCTTGCTCAAAGAGAGTATTTGTAGGTTTCATGATCTCTCATAATAAGGAGTGACTGTTTCTCACAGAGAGCATTAATCAATTAGCCTATGTAACAGAAATGGAGTGCATTCTCTATGATGTACAAATTATATTCTTAAACATTTTTATATGAATTTCATACTTCAAAGGGTTAAGTCTCAAGCAAGTACACCACGATCAGTAACTTTAACCCACACTACAGTTTGTATGTAAAAGTGTGAAAAGATACAGCTTTACAGACTATCTGCTGCAAGAAAGCTATGCGACATATCTAAAGCACTATTTTAAAGTTTTCCACAGGAACACATATAACTAGATTATAAACATATAACTAGAATACCAACTGTGGTAAGTTAGTATCTAAATGAGTAACAACAAGAATGTCAGAAATAACATCATTTAAAATGCCATAGAATTTCATTCCCACTGTGGTATTAATTACTTTCTGCAAACTCCGAACAAACTCAATTATTAAATGCTTCCTTCCAGTAATTAATGCAAACAAATTCCCTCCTCAATCATGACCCTTATTATATATACATATATATGTACAATATCCACAACAAAAATGCAACCAGGACAAATTTTGTGGTACCTGTAGTGGCTACAGCAAACTGTTGTTTCAAAATCTCAGCGCTAAGGCATCAAACTGATGAATGTTACATTCAAACGGACTTCCTTCACAGATTCTGTAGAACCTACAAACACAATATTACTATGATACTAACGCATGAGACTGCCTACCCTGTTTCAAGCATTTGCCAAAGCCAAGTCTCAGGGAAATTGCGGCGAACTCTGATTGCAGGTTCTGTAGATTCCATAGTCCCTTTTGCCATTGGATATGCTGCAGCTGCCATAGGAACACCAGCAAAACGACCACTTACCGCTTCTTCAGCAAATGAATTAGATCTGTAGTACACTATTAAGAAAACAATTGGTTGTAAACGTTAGGAACCTGCCACTATATACACATAATTAAGCTTCCTACAGAGCAAGAAAATAGGTGTATTTGATTAGAGCATGTTTATGTTACTGAATACATGGTTAATCACTTTTACTGTACCTGTTAGCTATATCTATACAGGAAATGGAACATTCACTTGACTGGGAGAATACGACATTATATTATATTTAACGCAGTCTACTAGCTGAGATACATTTCATATATGACGTTTCAGGAGCTGCCTCTATGCCCATTTTCAGGAGGTGATTGCTTCCCCTTACAATGACAGACACTTTGTTATTCTTTCACTTTCAGGTCAGTGCAAACATTTAGGATCAAAACTGAGTAACAAACAGGTTAAAGATGTCATAATGACACATGGTGGAATGGAAGTAAAACTCCACACTTTCAAAACTTCAACACTAGTCAGACGTAAGTGGTCAGCTTAACATCCTGGCTGATTTACCAAGACGGAAACAGCCCTGGTGCTCACTCACCACGATGCTCAGTGGGCCCTGGCCCCTGGAAATAATGTGAATGCTTTTCATTGAGAAAGGTCCCTTATCCCTGCCAGGATTTCAGCCCTAGGTCCCTGATCACCCAACCTCCTTGCCACTATATTGGCTCCTACAGCTCATAAGTAACATAAACAGGGCTATGACAACACCCATTTCTGGGCCATCCCACTGGTTTCGTAGTTAGCAACTAGCCTAGTATTCATAAGATCATACATTTAATTACAGGCATCAGCACCTTCTTATGTCTGAAACATGAAATTTGAGGCCTTAAAATATGGGTATATTTGTCACCAATAACACAGTTTTAGTTACCGCAGGCTGCCCAATATTGCTAAACAATGGAATGAAAGAGTGTAGGTTACCTCTACACAGCTGCCCGCCACTGTGTTAATTAAATGGACAAGTTTTGAATGTCTATAGACTGCACAAATTCTGTATAGTCTAAATGTCCACAAACATGAGGGTCACACCTGCCTTCCAGAGACAATACATTTTCATATTACTGTAAAACTGAAATTAATGACTCCAATTCTAGTGGCCACACAATTTAAAAGGTGCACAATCCTCGGCCAAGCACATGCTTATATCATCACATTTCACCCAGGGACAGATATACAATTTTTTATTTTACCCAATCATCATTGTCATAACCCCCTGACGTGGAGGTGGTGACATTTTGTAATCAGTCATCACACCACACCGATAGAATTTATGACTGTATACTAGGATGTGGTTCCCACAATTGGGAAAAAGTCAGGAAATAGGAGAAAATGACTCTGAGAAGAACAGGGCAAAGCAAACATGTTTTATATTCACCTACATCTTACGTGACCCTTTAAAACAAGTATCTGACTGTTTTAAAATTGTTCTAGGATTGATGTGACTAGGATGTGGTTCCCACAATTGGAAAAAAGTCAGGAAATAGGAGAAAATGATTCTGAGAAGAACAGTTCAAAGCAAACATGTTTTATATTCACCTACATCCTACGTGACCCTTTAAAACAAGTATCTGATTGTTTTAAAATTGTTTTATGATTGATGTGACTATGTGGAAATATTCTACTGTTGTAGTTGATTGTTGTGTACATTGTGATTGTGATGTTTCTTGTGTATTCTGCATTGTGACTTCAAGATGACGTGTTTCATATCCAGCTGTCTTGTAAAAGATTCAGGATCTACGAAATAAATGAATGAATGAATGAATGAATGAATGAATGAATGGAGTGAGAGAGTGAGTGAGTGAGTGAGTGAGTGAGTGAGTGTGTGTGTGTGTGTGTGTGTGTGTGTGTGTGTGTGTGTGTGTGTGTGTGTGTGTGTGTGTGTGTGTGTGTGTGCGCGCGCGCGCGCGGGTGTGTACGCAGAAGGATCAATTACTGTACTCAATAGTTTATAACAGTACAGAGAGGTTATTTATATGATTCAGCATAGGACTAACTTCATGCTGCAAGTTGCTTCTTGAAAAGTGAACAGCTTCTCAGCTAGTCAAGAAATTTCCTGCATTTATGGAACGTGAAGGTTCCTTACTCTACACCGAAAGGAGGAGGAGGAGGAGGAGGAGGAGGAGGAGAAGAAGGTTCATTATCATGTTCACAAGAACCCATCACTTATTCTTATCCTTAGACAGATGAACACAATCAAAAGCTATTTCTTCAAGCAAGAGTCACTTTAATAATATCATACCACCTATGCCTAGGTCTTGCAAGTGGTCTCCTTTCCTCAGATTTCCCCACCAAAACCTTGCGTGCATTTCTCTTCTGCCCTGCATGTGCCACACATGCTGACCACCTCATCCTCCTTGACTCCACAATCTTGACTAATGTTTGGTGAAAAATACAAATTATGAAGCTTGTCATTATGTAGTTTTCTCCAGTCTCTTGTAACTTCCTGCCTCCCAGGCCCAATATATTACTCAGTACTCTATTCTTGAACACCCTGAGCTTATGTTCTTCATTAAATGTAAATGACCAAGTTTTATATGAGAAGATTAAATTAAATCTGTGTCTGCATTGCTGAACATACAAAACAAAAATACTCATTCAAAATACACGTAAATTACATAGCTGAGAACACACAGGGCATTTATAAAAATAGGGAACACAGAAGCACTGACAAATGTGCTACATGTTCTATGCAGTTCTTAAGCAACTAACTAACTAACTAACTAACTAACTAACTAACTCCATGGAGCAGAGGCCTTCTTGAGAAGCTAACAGTTTCTCAGCTAGTCAAGAAATTCCCCACATTTTATGGAACCCGAAGGTTCATTACCGCATTCACAACAGCCCGCCACCTGTCCCTATCCTGAGCCAGATCAATCCAGTTCATGTCCTCCCATCCCACTTCCCGAATATCCATCTTAATATTATCCTCCCATCTACGCCTGGGTCTCCCAATTGGTCGCCTTCCCTCGGGTCTCCCCACCAAAATCCTGTATGCACCTCTCTCCTCCCCCATACGTGCCACATGCCCCGCCCATCTCAGTCTTCTCGATTTGATTACCCGAATAATATTTGGTGATGAGTACAGGTCATTAAGTTCCTCGTTATGTAGTCTTCTCCACTCCCCTGTCGCCTCGTCCCTCTTAGGCCCAAATATCCTCCTCAGCACCCTATTCTCGAACACCCTCAGTCTTTGTTCCTCCCTCAGTGTGAGAGACCAAGTTTCGCATCCATACAGAACAACAGGTAAAATTATAGTTCTGTATACCCTAATCTTTGTGTTTTTGGATAGCAACCTGGAAGACAAAAGATTCTGCACCGAATGATAGCAAGCATTCCCCGACTTCAATCTCTTAAGCAACTCTCAAAGAAATAGTTTATTAAAAGTATGACCAGATTATTTAGAAATATTTGGCTGAGGCTCAGCCACGAGAGCTGAAAGTATAATGATGAAGGCAGATGACCAAGGAATCAAGGTTCAACTCTCAGAAGGAGCAAGAGACTTTTCTCTTCTCCCAGTGGTAAAGGAGCTGTACAATGGAAGTGACCATTGACATCCGCCTAGTGCCAAGGTTCATTCATGCCTTGGTACTTAATTAAGCACTGGGACAACTTTCCAGTATTTCCTTACCTTACTGAAAACTTTGATGCTTCATTTTTCCTCAGATGTTTAATTTATATACATAACTGTCAATAAATGTCAAAGTGAATGCTCCACTTTCTGAAGTAAAAACCAAAGACCAACCCATGCAACCCACAGCCAAGAGTTATTATTATATCCTGTCAATGCACTACTTACAAAACTGTTATTATTTCCATGTATTTTCCCAATGCAAATAATAACTTTTAAAACTAATATGATTTAAAAAATTTGAGTTTAGTCATCCCAGTGTGTTAACTTTCAAACAAGGCTACAAAATAAAACACAGTCACACACAACACCACTATGTATTCTGTATTAGCACATTATAGCATTACTATCTATATGCGTTAGTGCATTAAGACATGTTTCAGTATGACCAAACCACTATCAGGTAATGTGCATGACAATAAAACACAAATCCTCATATATACAATGTAAAAAAACTTATTTTCATGAGATCTCACTAATGCACTATATAAGAATATAAAATATCCAAAGGTAAAACATATGTTAAATTTAAACTTTTTCGCCTGATATATTCTATTACGCTTCCCAAAGTATATTATTAAAACTTAAAATTTTATGGATTAACCTCAAGGGACTATAAAGTGATTCAATCTTATTTTGTCACGTTCTTCTGTTGTTTCCAGTTATAATATCTCGAAGGATAATGTAGAAGTCCAAACTATGTGGATTAGGATCAGGGATCGTAGAGTAACTCAGTTCTATATTCCTCTACCTATGGTGTTGTGTCTGACTACATTTTATTGTACGGTTTTGTTTAATATGATTTAAATTAATTCTGCAAAGTAACACAGAATTTCCTTTAAATCATTGCATGCAGTCTGCCAGGTTTTCTACTAAATACACGGTACATCTTTCAACCAATAATTTTCCAGTTTATCATATATGGAAATGTTGGTAACGTTTGAATAAACTATTACAAATCTACAAAATTTTTATAATAACATGTTTGAAATGTCTCATAAATACTCATAAGTTCTAGACACATTATGCCATGAAATACATTTTACGTTGAGCAAATGTGGAAGTAGTGTTTCTGATTAAAGTGTTCAATTGACCATCCCATGTCAGGCATAATACACTGACAAGTTCTATTTAGTGATTATATTATTCAAAAACAACAAGATTCTTCTTATGTATATAAAATAAGGATGACTTTGTGGACAATTATAATACAAATGGGAGCTGGAATAGCACAGAGGGCAAGTTAGTGACTAGGCCACACGCTAGAGAACTGAGAAATCATAATTTCATTCACAGCAGAGGCAAAAGGTTTTCCTGTCTCCAAAATGTCCAGACTAGCTCTGACATCCACCAGGCCTCCTGTTCAATGGGCTCTAAGTGTGCTTTCCCCCAGCAAGTAAAGTGGCTGGGATGCAAAATTGACCACTCGCCTGCATCTAGTGCTAAGTTTAAGAATGCATGCAGCTACACCTCCACTGACCCATATGCCTTCATAGCACACGCAGTGGCAAATTTACTTTTACTTTACCTTTAGTATTATGCACATTTCAACGTATTGAAATAAGAAGTCAAGGAACTTTAGAGCAATTTCCCAGTACTGAATTTGTAAAAAAATCCTGTGTTCATTGAACAATTAATTATTTTCAATACTCATATGTCAACTATGTCACATTTATGACAGAAAAGTACAAAATATGAATTAAGCAAATTTGGAAATATTACTATGGTAAGGCCACAGAAAGAAATCCCATGGATGATGGGGATTGCAATATTTAAGGCTTCCCCCTTTTTGCCTGCTGTTGTGTTCCCCTCTAGCCCCCTCTCGTGTATGTTAATGAACACAATGCACTTACTGCCAGTGAGGGTTATCACATGGTTATCACTACAAACAATGTTCTGAACAGGACTTACAGATAACTGGAGGGGAGCATAAGGAAGCATGCTGGAGAAGAGAAAAGTAACAGCTCAGGAGAGGTGTGGAAAAGACAGATCTATGGGACTTCTTCCGTGACCTCTGTAAACTACATAACATGACGACAAGCAGGAAGTGATATGCTGAATTTAATTCCAATTAAACAGAGAGTACAGAAGTTACTGAATAAGGTTTAAATACCCAGATACGCTGCTTCTGTATGAGGGGTGAACCTCAAAGTCCCTCTACTCTGAGTTGTTCTCAGAGGGTCAAGTTTACAACCTTTCACTGTTCCTTCAAGTGTCATAATTTGCTTCATATTTCAGAGTTCACAAAAATAGTACTGATCAAAGAACATAAATGCAATGTTGCCTCATACTTACCCCATGCAAAATGTTCATGCACTAAACCATTAGTTAATATTACTGCACCAGAATTCTGAAAAAGGCAAAATATTTGCATTACTTGATAGGCCAGAGCATTGTGCTATACTGTTACATGGTATAGCACCAATGAGATCAGATTAACAATAAAAATACGAAATACAAACTGAACAATTACTTACTGTTAGTTGACAAATGGAACAATGTCCAGTGGCTGAATGGTAGACATTTACTTTCCAAATTAACCACTTCACTTACTCAGACATTAAACTTTTGAATATATGCATTGCCAAATGTGCACACACCTAGGAATTCATTTTATATATTTAGGTAGCAAAAAAATTTACTGCACTTTTAAGACATGCTGCAAAATCTGTTTTATTTCCCACAAAATGCCATTTATTTCGTAATTTTATCTTTTTCTGTTTAACCAAAACTTGTTTTTTTATAAACCACATGCTAAAATTTAAATACCCACCCTGGCAGGCTAAAGGTTAATCTCATATCAGTGCATACTACAGTCAGTCTTCTGTGATGTGTTGCAACACAGTTTGGCAGACAGGTACAGATATTTCACAGAAACCCTGCTGTGTACATCTTCATGATAGAAAGTGGACAGTGAGGCAGGATATTCCCCAAAATGGTACCAATCTACCATACTACATGGTGTCACATCGCTGATGACCACAATCTTAACAGCTCAGTTATTGTAAATGGAAGCTATTATGATCAGTGAGAAAACAGAAACTTTCATATTACTTCCTGTTTTAACTCTTACAACAAAACTTATCAGTATTTATTTTGGCCTAATCATGGTTTTTCATGAAATGTCTTCAAATTATTGCTGAAAATTTGGAATTAACCACTTGTCAGCTTACACTTGAACAATACTCCAGGTCTGAAACTTCAGCCATTGTATGTTACGGAAATAAGGAATAATACAACTTTTTAAGTTACATACATAATAAAATTTACTTATATGGTTGCTTATAACATATTTGTTATTTGCTAAACAGCAATCACCTAGACAGTCAGTGTGGAAAGGATTATGAAAAATTCAGTACTCAACAGAAACTGCTAAAGCTTATGACTGCAACAAGTAGCTAGAATGAGCATTCATATCAGAATAAAATTGGTTTACACTATGGGCTGTTTTCCAGCTGAAGGAGTTTTTGTTGAATGTTTTCACATTCTCCTAACTTCCATAGTACAAGAACAAAATACTTTAACTATCCAGTTTATTAACATGACTATCAGGAACTAGTTTAATAACAAGGGTATAACTAACAAACAATATAATTTAGAACATGGGATGAGTCAAAATAAATCAGCATTTTAATTACCCCAACTAATTTTCTATGTGTAGCAAATTCATTTAAAATGTTACATAATAAAATATTTGTGTCCTGGGTCAAAAGGCTTTTGGCCAAAAACATACAGAACTGAGCAAATATGTAAATTCTAAAATATTTCTGAAGTAACAATATTTATGAAATACTGAATTTCCTCTCTGTTGGCATTACATATCATGTAAAAATAAACTGCAGCTTCAGGCTGTGGTCAAATATTCAATTCAATCCTAAACTTACAGGCAGTGCAGTGCTCCATGATGTTGGTACCAAACCATCAGATTACATGTCACAAACCAGAAGATCACAGCATGAAATTTATTGCTGTGAAAACCTGTAGATTTCAAACACTTCGAAAATAATTTGAGCAACATTATATACTGAGAGTTTGTTGCCTTGGAACTGCATCTCAATCCTACACATTTAATTTCTCACACTTCAGTATTTGAACTCCACACACTAGCAATGATGGGTTTCCATACGCTTCATATGTGTCAAGCTGAGGACTCATATCGTATGTGGGCATTTCTCAGGCACGTATCACATTCTGAAACCTGTGAAATAACACCTTCACCCAACTATTACAGTTTCTGAATTTCATTGTATAACTTACTTCAAAGACTTGTCTTGTTGTAGCAGAACCTGGCCACCAATAATGTGGTCTTTTGCTTCTGAATGTTGATCTGGGATAGTACAGTGCTGGAAAATTTGAATCATATGAACCCAGCTCTTCTAAAACAGCATCCTGGAAACCAATAACCATGGTTATTGCACTTCAGTCACTTAAATTTTTATCACTATGAAAATGTCAGTCATGTAACTGGCTAAGGGCTAAGTGTTCAGGATTTCATCTCTAAGAAGAGAAGTTATGGACTTTCTCTGAACCAAAACATTCAAAGTGACTGTGCAGGCCAACCAGCCTCTTATCCTTAAGACAAAACACAAATTTTAAAACCCACTTGCCCACTGCACTATTCAGTCACAACACTGTCTTGATTGCTATGCAGTGCAATTGTGTACTATTAGTTTTATACAACACTATTACATGTAATCTGATGAGCCCTGACTTCTATTTGAGGTTTGCGCCAAATGGATTTTCGTTGAATACAGATGAGACATACGCAATAAAATTTACATATGTAAGTTATTTATCACCAACTACTGCACAATAATTCTATATGCTCCTACATGTTTCGGCTGACCTTCTCAGCCTTCATCCGGGGGTAGGTCTCTATAGATGTACGCAGCACACAGCATGTCACTGAATGGTAAATGTACATATATTACAGCCGTAGTCACTGATTTTATAGCTTAAATTATGTATAATAAAATCCAGTATGTTATTAAGCCAAATGTTTAGGTATATATATAAAAAAAGAGAAAAAACACACGCACGCACGCACGCACACACACACACACACAAAAACCCCCCCCTTACAACAGTGTTAAACACAGCAATAAGTGTGGGTATACAAATTATTCTGACTTCCAGTAATATTCAAGAGTACTACAAACTGATTCTGGTCAAACATCTATTATATTAATGGCTTGAGACTAAATTATTCCTCAAATGGTCAGCGTGAACTAGACAACAGTTTCACCATTTACCTCAGTGATGTCATTTCCAGACTTCAGCAACAACACACTTTGATCTACTCCCAGAATACCAACAAATGAATTCGGCTTCGCTTCAACTGTCAGTTCCACATCTGTTCCTGGTTGGGTCTCCTCCGAATTTGTATTGATCTTCACCTGAAGGAATGAAACTTATATAATAAGACAGACAATACTGAAAGAAATAAACAGTCTTCATCCTGAAGTCAGAGACCACACGTTTCTTCAAAACATTTATACTCATCTACAAGATAGCATGGTGTCCCAACCCAGAAGATTTTTTTAGGATTTCAACACCACGAAAAACTCAAATATTATGTACATTTTTCCAAATAGCATTCTCATGTTTACACAAAATTCTCAAAATGTGTATGTTTCTTGTAAGGCTGTACTGTATACAACCTCTGGAATCTCCAAGTCTTTTGCTAGTTTGTAAAAAAAAAAAAAAAAAAAAAGAAAAAAGAAAAAAAGAAAAAAGGAAAAAAAAGAAAAAAAGAGAAAAAAGAAAAAAAAAACTCTCCATTACAAATACCTACTATACTTGCAAAGTTTGCCTCATTTGACAAATGCATCTTGCACTCTCCTTTACTTATCTCATCTTGTCTTTGCAGACACGTACCAACACAATGAAAAATGGCAAAACTGCAAAGGATTTCTGGACACCAAAACTTACATACACACACCCTTAGAAAAAAGTGTACTCATTTTTGTATGACCTGTGTCGGTATACTGTCTCAGATAAAACCAAATTTCAGAACATTATTCTGAAATGAAGGGGGAATGAGCCTCACATACTTAAAACTCTAACAATCAAATTTAAATTGGACTCAATAATATGTAACAATTCAAATAAATGGCTCAAGAAAAAAATTCCTGAACAGATTAAGAAAATCAAGTTTCTGTATAATGCAAGACTTGAATCCTTATGCACTTAAACTTAAAAACTGAACTTGGTGATATTTCATAAGTTATGAGCAAATCTATAAATAATTCACCTGGATATTATGAAGCCATGTTCTTGCCTAATTTTAGACTGATGGGTTGTCACCATCTGCACACTAACAACATACTGATCTCAGAACAATATGGTTTTAGGAGAGGGATATATACTGAAAATGCTGCCTTCAAACTAACAATTAGTGTATTCAAACCTGTTAACCAAAAAATGCATGTTGGAGGAATTGTCTGCAATTTAGCAAAGGCTTTTGACTGCATAAATCACACAGCTGTGTTAGTTAAATTACATTTTCTATGGCATTCAAGAAGTAAGGGCAAATTAGATCAGGTTCTATATAAAAACAAAAAAACAGAAATTTGAAATAAATTCATCTAAGCAACACAAAATTTTTCTCCTACTGGGTACATTTAAACATGGTGTTCCCCAATGGTCAATTCTAGCACCTTTACTGTTCATAAGATACACAGATGCCTTCCCCATGGGACAATCCATAATATTTGCAGATGACACTAATATCATAATTTCTACTTAAAATTTTGATGAGTCATACAGCGACAAATTTCCTTCTGTCTCACGTGAGTAAATGTTTTGTTGCTAATAAGTTGGTACTAATCTAGATAAGACAAATATAATAAATTTACAGCAAATAATTCACCTAACTGGGCATTAAATATTGGTTATAAAGAAAAGTACATTGAAGAACTGATAAATACAAAATGTTTTGGTTTACAAATTAACACTGACAACCACCTGAATTGGAAGAAGTATATTAATCAAATGATGCCTAAGTTTAGCAAAGCATATTATGCACTTAGGTTGATGTTCCATATCAGCAATATTACCACTCTCAAATCAATTTATTTTGCCTAGCTTCATTCTATAATAAAGTATGGAATAATTTTTTGCAGTAACTTATTCAACAGTCAAAAGGTACTTACTTTACAAAATAAAACTGTCAGAACTATGGGAGGCGCACGACCTAGAAATCCATGTAGAAGTCTGTTTAAGAAATTATAAACTTTACCTGTTCCAAGCCAATATGCATTTTTGTTAATGAACTTCACTGTAAATAACCAAGAACATTTTTAAAAAATTCATGTATAAGCATCGTGATGTTTCCAGAAAAGTACAGTCTATACTGGCATCAAAATTTGCAACAGTTTACTGCTTCACATCACAGGTCTTATAAGTGAAGAGGCACAATTTACAGTACTGCTCAAATATACTTAAACACACACTCTTTTTACCCTGCTGATGAATTTTTATGTCAAGATGATCCATAACAATGTATATGAAATCTTTACAATATCTATCATGTAATAACGCTGTATATTTTTCATATTTCATGCAGACTGTGTGTTTATAACTTATTCCACATTCTGCTGTTATTTTGGCAACCTTCTGATCAATGGAATGCACGCACATATACACATATGCATGTATGAATACAGGCATGCATGGATATATGCATGTATGTAAGCATGGATATACACACATACATATGTATGTATACTAAAATAAATTCATTTCAAGTATGAATTTGTAATACAAATCTGGATGTCATCTATACTTCAATTTCTGGTTACTTGCTTCCCTACACAACATCAGAGCACAGTTAGCAATCAAACCAACCAATCTTCTTATCATCAAACTATCAAAACATACAGTAGACAAAGAAAACTTCATATCTTTTTTATAATTAAAACCAACTAAATGCACAATTATAATATATAATCTATCAGCATGTTTATTTTACATGTGTAAAATAAATATGCTGATAGATTATACATGATAATTGTGCATTATGTTTGTTTTAATTATAAATTATTGTCAATGCATGGAGATGAATAATATAAAATTTAATATCATCACTTGCTACAATTTAGTTCCTCTTATTCATAGTTTTGTTATCGGAAGAGAAATTACACACACTTACAAAATTCTGTAGAGATCCTTCTAATTCAATATCAATGGAATCTGCAACCACTTCACCATCATCCTTCACATAAAAGACCACAACATGTGCGGTGGGTGCCATAACATATGTGGCCAGAAATCTAAATTTGTGCGTCTTTTTATTGGATACTTGAATTGTATTGGCCACAACCACATCTCCACGGCCAATCACCTGATAGCTGAAATACTTCATGGGTTCTGTTGAGTTTATTTCAAGTTCAACATCTTGATTCACCTGCAGCACAGCAGGGGTAAAAGTTAGTGGCTGCAATCTTATAAGTAAATTTAAAGCCTAGTGGAAATTAGTAAACTAGAAACCTCTACTTTAAGACTCAAGTCCTGTGATATGCTCTGTGCCAAATATTAAGTTTGTTTCAGTATGTAAATTAATTTATTGGTTAGACGTTGTGAACAAAGGAAAATCTTTGATCCAATATCAGTAAGTACTCTCTCATCACTCTCCACAGAAAATATGCAGTTTATATTTCTGCAGCCTTGATCTTCAGTACTGAGTTTCAATAGAAATGAGAAGACTGAAAATTTTCACATTTTAATTACTGCACGTACACAAAACAAGGACATTACAGTGAAGAATTCTGTACTGAAGAACAAGAAAATGACACTGAATTCACATTTTCAATGGAGAGTTGATACATAAAGACCAGATACATAAGCAACACAGTGCATAAAATACAAATCAAATAATAAATCATACTAGTGGAAACATACCATTCTGTGTATTCCAGAAAGCAATGACCAATGTAATTTAATAAACATGCACTAAAAGAGAATACACTAGAACACAAAACAAAATACAGTTTGAAAATCACACATAGGCAATTAGGAGTTCTGAGTTCATAGTGGTGAAGAAGAAAGAAGTGGAAATGCGTACTGTGTTAATACCAAATGCAAAGAAACACACAAACTTTAGTCCAGCAATACATACAGAACTGCATCACAGCATGACCACCACCCCCACCCCTCTTCCCCCCCAAAAAACAATACATTTATGTGTGCAGGGAATGCCAAATGCCAGCAGACACTTACCTACCATAGAAATGTACTGACTGTAAATAAAATGTATATTTCACTCAGTTTTATTTTCTCAATTTCACATAAACTAATGCCACACACAACACAAAAGCCATCTCGTTTCCTTCCTGCATTTCATCTGCTTCATTTGTTTCTCACAAGGGCAAAGTAAACCATCCTCCCCTGGTTACATGTGGTCACATTCTTTTTTAAAATAAAGGATATTGCAATGTCAAATTCTGGCAGCCTAGTGAATGCTGGCTAACATCATGTCTAACTGCTTTATAAACAGTGAATAGCGTAGATGTCAAATAAACAAATATGTACAAATATTTGTGGTCTATACGTCTAAAGCTTGTGAGAAGTACTGACTGTAAACAAGCAACAGAATTTGATGTTGTAATCCAAGTTTGTTAATAGACTTGCAAGAAAGCAATTATAACAGTTTGGCTGTATGAAGTATGGATAGAACAATGATACACCGAAGAGTTTTAGAAATACAGTTTAAAAAGATATCAACCCAAAGGCTGACCCAGAACAAGATACGTGAGCCAGCACTAGAAGACATTAAGAAGAGAGGAGACCACTAGCAAGAAATTTGAAAAGGAAAGAATTAATTAATTGAACACGCCTCTTCCAGCTAGCACACAATACTAAAAGTAATATAAACTACTCTTATACTTACGACTGGATGTTCAGTATTGATGACTGCCTGAATGAATGTGTTGCTTGGTGATATGGATGCACTGACTGTAGAAAACCACTCCTTCAGGTCTAAGTACTCAGCCTGCGGCAACAGAAATGTATAACTGCATATTGTTTTGATTGTTTCTTCTGGGTTATAACCCTCTGCAGTCTAAGAAGTTGCTATTAATGTGTTGCACGCAACTGATGCCCCCATCTTCAAGAACATCAGTTGGAGGCATTTTTAACCACCTACCACAGTACATGGTGTTGTAATCTGGAAGATCATTAATTCGAAGTCTTCGGCACCATGGAAACCTTGTACCTTATCACTGAGAATGTGACTCATTCTTCACAATGGTAATTCATTACAGTAAAAACTTTCTTATAAATTTTAACACAGGCTGGGAGATACAACAGCAAATTAGAACAGGGAGTTGGTGTCAAACTTTGTTTGCAGTCTTCAGTTGCTGCTTGGCAGACACATGATAACTTTCTGTCCCAGGCAGTGCAGTGTTGTGACACTTCTCAGTTTAGCCAAGGAAAACAGGTCATTCAAAAAATGCTGAATGCTTGGCAACAATTTTAATTTGCATCTGCACCACATGAAATGTGCCAGAAAAGCAGATGACTACAGGTGACACAACCCACCCTCTTACACAGGCAGTAACTACTGTGTCCTTATACTAATGCACATAAGCGTAACTTGTCTAATANCCCCCCCCCCCCCCCCCCCCCCCCCCCCCCCCCCCCCCCCCCCCCCCCCCCCCCCCCCCCCCCCCCCCCCCCCCCCCCCCCCCCCCCCCCCCCCCCCCCCCCCCCAGCAAAACTTGCCATGGGTATCAGGAACTATAATTCACAAAGGAGTCAAATTTGAAAGAGATGAAAATTGGTCCCATAAAACGCAAGTTTTTCATTTTCTTTTTTCTGTCTATTTTTTATTTGCCATTATTCATTTTACTAACCAAAAAATTCTTAGGTTCAAAACACATTGGGGGAGGGGGGAATCCCCCACCCCAAGTTACGCCTATGCTAATGAAGCTAGTTACAGTAACACTGTAGGTACATCATAATAAATAATGCACCAAGCTGGACTCACCTCAATTCCAAGAACCGTTTGATTTTCCAGAGGAGGATAAAAATCTAATGTCACCATTCCATGTTTTGACAACTTGTGCTTCTCTTCAGTGTATAAATTAGGGTCATAAGAGTAACCATATCTCACTGTAACAGGATTATTTGCATCTTGCACTGGAGTGCCATCATGATAAGTTAGTTTAATCTGAAAACACCAAGAAGTACATTAAATTTTTACCCTGGGGACAGTTATAAACAATAACTTCTTTCACCAGATTCTCATCAAAGCACATTTAATGTTACTACATTATATAAATGTTGCATTAGAGTGACCATACATGCAACAGTCTGGTGAAAGAGAGAAATATTTATTGATAAGGTGTGCATTCTCAAACAATACAACAGCACCAGTAACAACACAAGACTGTATATGTTCATATGGTGATAAAATACTCACAAATGCTGTGTACTTAAGTCCAGGTTTAAAGGATTCCGATGTCTTTATAACTTCCATCTTGTATTTGTATTTGTGCAACATAACCTCGAATGAGGTGTTCTGGCGTCTACCTGTAAGAGCCTCTTCTACGGTCACATCAATCTGTACTGATCGTTCATATTCATCAGTCAACCTTAAATACAAAATTTGTAACATTACATACAGTTACCCACCTGCACAGCACTGCCACTTTCTACACAGACAGGTGACAAACTTACCGCAGATCCTTTGTAATATCAAATTCAACACTTGCTTTGCCATCAATAGGTACAACTTTGCGAACTGGATTCTGGAAAATTGGCTGAAGTAAACCTGAATAGTATGTTGGATATACTGTAACAGTTGCCTCTCCTCTCACTGCTTTACCATAAGTGTACCTGGTAAGGAAAGGTTTCATATTCACTGCTAAAGCTCCACTCAAAGTAACAGATAAAAAAATTCACTTTCCAGTTCTAAACAATAAAATCATGAATCAGACAGCATAAAAATTTTGTTTCACAGCAAACACCACCTCTGAAAGTGTCATCTGTCTGAAGAATGAAATTCACCTATGTAATATTTAAAAAATCAGTTCCCGCTTCACATAAAATTATACTGCATCTGCATTACAAACAAAGAGCTTGATGCTTTTAGAAAAATAATCACTGTTTCTTCTCATGATCATACAAAGGTAAAGCTGTCCCTCTCCACACCATTACGACATATGTCATGAGAGGAGGTATGGCTCCACTCATTCTTAACTTTGGCACAAGACGGAGGTGAGTGGCCAATTTCACACCCTGGCTTCTTCACCCCAGAGGAAGAACCCTGGTACCCATTAAACAAGAGGCTGGATGGGCTCCAAAGCTGGCCTGGTCATTTTGGAGAAGAGAAAAATCTCTTGCCAGTACTGGGATTTGGACCCCAGGTCATCCAGACCACACCCAAGTCATTATGTTGACAACAATATCCTGGCTCTGTACGCATTGCATAAAACCCACAAATACACTCTGTAGGTACAACAAAAACCTCCAAAAAATGTTAAAGCAGATGGTACAAATTGTTATCCCCATTTTTAAAGGGTTCATGTTTATTTCTTTTTATTGCAAATATGTTCTGTGAAAATATAAACTTTGAAGCCCCTTGTCCTTATTTTATAAGGAACTGTACGTCTACGACCTATCAGTCTGTCTGTGTTAATTTGTTTGTTTGCGTCATTGTTTGTCATACAAGTTTTTAACAGAAGCATGCACAAATCTGTAAAATTCAGAAATTAATACCCCCCTTAAAACAGCTAAACCTTTGGTAAATACCTCACAGCACCATTTGGCTTATGATGGAAATGTCACTACACAAACAAATATATAATAATCCACATAACACATCTTACTTAGCATGAACAGTTGCCACAATATGGGAATCTTTAAATGTTGCATGAGCTGGCGCATCTATCGTAACTTCAAATTTTGGCAGCACATATTCTGCCACTTCGAATGTCTTGTAGAAGTACTGATCCAAAACGACAACTGTGATGTTCCAGTCCCCTAGGACAGGAGATTGAGACAACTGCAGCTCTCCAGAAAACACTCCTTTTGTTGTCAGGGCACGACTCCATTGCTTTACTCTGTTTCCTTTTCCATCCTACAAGCAAACATCATTATGCCACACACTACAGGTATGGTAAATATGTATGACGTATATGATAAATGAAGGATCTGGTCACACAAAATTGACTTTTAAATTTTTAAAGTGTCATTGTGAAATAAAAATCTCCTATTTCATACAAAAAAATGTAACTTTTCTGCTTTTTGTTTCTAAAAAACACCCAACTATTCACAAATTTATTCTGTAAAATTGCCAGTATGTGCAGCAGCCAAGGCCGTTAAGGTGATGTGAAAGTATTGCCGTAGTTGCTGAATGCAATCTGAAACCATATTTCCCATAGGTTACCTTCTAACTATATGAATACAGTTTAATTTCTCAATTTGAGCCTGATTCCCTTTCCTTTCTTTTAAAATTCTGGCTGTCATCACTGTGTTGCTCACAAGCAAAGCAACCACATATAAGCAGTTCTCATATGATGTTGCCCCTAACAACATTGCTTTGCTTTAACACTGACAAACTTTAGTGCTTGTCTGGAAATGAACAAACATTTTTTACACTGACAGATGGCAGGACCTAGAACGGCTTGAGTCAGCAGCTTAGTTGTTGCTTGTTCTTGCTCTGTTCCACATTGTTCTGGTCTGCATTGTGATTTTTATGAGTGAACCCCAGTATTAAAAAAGAACTGCCTGTAACTATCTGCTTCCTAGTCCATAACTAACACATAACACCTAAAGGTATGAAATTTACTCCATACACCTGCTAGTGCATGTGGTAGCCACACTGGCTAAAATGATGTGCAAGCGCTGAGGGAAGTTTCCAGATGTTATCTGAATCATCCTCCCTGCATGTCCATAATTACCAGTGACTGTCAAGAACCATGTTATTTTGAACATGCACAGTAACTTTGTAAATTGGTACTTCACTTACCATCAACACAACTTTACTGGTGGTGTACTATTCATTCTTCTTGATTAGAGAACATGTTTTGACCAAATACTGGTCATCTGCAGGATGATCAATAACGTAAAATGTATTATATTTCAGATGTGCAGAAAGTTATGTATCATCTGATGGAGATCTCAATCTCATAATTTAAAATTTAAAAGTGTCTCAATCAGTTCATACATAACATTCCACATATTTGTAAAATAATACAGTTTATATTACTGGTCAGTCTAAAGATACTTGGTCGAAACATGTTGCCTAATTAACAACACTGAATAATATAACACACACAGAATTGTGCTGATGGTGATTAAGTGTCAGTTTATCAGTAAGAGAGCACATTTACACTAACATCTGTAAGTACAATCATGCACAATATTAACTATTATATCCGTTATGTAAAAATCTGGTACTCGAAATAAGAAAACCAAGCATAAAAATTATTAATATTTACTGTATTTTACGTGACTAAATTTCAGCACATTAAACATATCCACTGCAAACAACAACAGCTCTTGCATAACCTAATATGTTTTCTGAGTGCAAATCACAAATTGCACCATCTTCACAGAACTATTTTGCCTTCCCTCCAACAAATGTTAAACAATGGTCATGATCTCTTCAGAGATAACAAGGGTGCAGCCAAGGGGGGGAGTGCCGGGATGCAGCCCCCCCCCCAACCCCCAAAAGCCGAAATTTAAAAAACATGATTTTGTAGATATTATATCAGAAGTTTACTTGATTTAACCTTCAACCAAAATCAGCCACTGAAATAGGCTGATGACTAGTACATTGGAATTTTGAAAAATAAATTAATAAAATAAAAAACAAGAAGATAGGACACTGTGATTGAGTCATGAAACATGTATTTATGTTCATACGTATATAAATGTAGTTACAGACAGTGTTATGTTTTACTTACAACATGCTTTTATAACACAACTTTTAAAATCAAACAAATTATATATAGCCTCAGCGTTATCCCCCCAAGAGGAAAAATTCTGGGTGCGCACCTGGAAGATAATACCCAAAACTTCAAGAAATTGGAATACTTATACAATTTACACATACACTGATCAGCAACAATGTTGGCTTTTATAACTAACAGTTCTTGTGTGAATCTGTTCTACCATGACCACACAGTCCAGTGACTTAAAATGGCACTTAAATGCTTGTCAGTGAATACTCCTTTAAGATTCATCAAGCACAAAGTTCAGCACATGTTTCTGGCAAGCTGAATTACTTACAGTTATGTACACATCCAGAGCTCCTGTGACACTTGGTTTCATATGAGCGTTAAGTAATACGGCTCGGAATTGAATTTTATTCCCTGGCTTATACACTGCTTTATCAGTCTGAATAAAGACAGAATGGCTTTTATGAACATATTCAAGTCTTGTAGTGTTCACAAATTCCAAGCCATTTATACCACGAGCTGTAAGATTGTAAGTTCCTGGTCCTAGATCACCGATCTATAAAATGAAAATATAAAATTTATGTACATAAAATGGAAGACAAAAAACAACACACAAGAACAAGGGCAAGATGAGAAGTTCTCACAGCAATGAGTATAAAAATTGTGGTGTTGTGTGACGCCATGAAGTTTGGTAGATAGGTACCAACATTTCAGTCCCAGTTCTTCCTTCCTTGTATCTGCACCCCTCTTTTTTCAGCTGATTAACCATTTTATCCTAAGATGGAGGCAGGAGGTTCCTCCAGAGCACCAGTAATGGTCTACCAAACTATATGATGCTACACTTCAGACAATTGTCATATTAAAACCAGAATTTTCATAAACACAGATGGAAGCTTAACAATTGTATGAAAAGAAGTCTGCAACTAGGCAGAATGAATGATAACAAACGTAGTGCACTAGCACTTGGTAGTAACTTAACTTTTAAAGTACCAAGCATTTTAAGACATGTATACTTTGCTGGCCCAATTCACACGCCATAGCTGTGATAGGATGTGTCTTCTTGGCCACAGTGGGCCAACTAGGGATACCGGTGCTGTGGCTTAAAAGACACAGTGATCCTTTAAAGCTTAATATGCTTATTAGCAATTTGTTCTAGGGGACAGTGGTAGTTGATCATTTGAAACAGAGTAATTAAGTTAGTGGCTTCCTAATGTAAGTTTGTAGATTGGTGCAGGTTCATGAACTGATGTTCATTACAAACTTAAATTGAAGAATACAAATGGACTTACAATTATTACAGCCAGGAGAATCTGAGATAAGAAAAACATGAGAACATATTGACGCTTGGGTGCCACACTCTACCCACTATTACAAACATGGCAGCATTCTGCCATTTTCTGCTGTCATGTTGCACCCACTCTCACAAATACGACAGCACTGTGACACTCTCTGATGCCACATTGTACCCAGTCTCCCAAACATGACAAAATTCTGACACTCTGGCAAAAGACCATAGCCTAACACAACTACTATTACCACATCTATGGCTACCGCAGAGGGCTCACCATAATGAAGACAGGTCATTTAATCTATCTGCCCTTTTGGTCTGAAATGTGTAAAGTTTGAAATTCAGATGAAAACTTCACAAACATATTTGTAACTTTGACCCCAAAGCTACTGGATTCTTCACTCATTATTTTCTGTTTTAAATCTACTTCTCACAGCTTGTTTCTTTCAGTGAGGTTAGTTGTTATCTATCAGAAAGTAGTCAAAAACAGATGTATCACTTTATTCATAATTCTAGAAAGGGAAAACCTGCAACACATAAAAGTATCCCTTACCTCTAGCTTCACTATACGTGTGGTATATGGCTCAACCGACACAGTTTGGCTGGCCGCAAACATACCGCCTACATGTTGTCTCCCACCAACTTCAACAGTCACAGTGGTTGGCTGTGATGTCTCCTGTGTTGTTATTGCTACATGATACTCAGAGTTTGGCCTCAACACTCGTGGTGCCACAACAGTGTAGAACCTGGAGAATGCATATGCTATATCAACATCCCAGTAATCAACTGACTGCTTGGTCACCTAAACTGCACTGATAACTCTCAGCTAACAAATTAATAAAACATGTTTTCACTGTATTTAAGAACAATGAAATCAGCACATATGGGGACTGACGTAAAGCTCCATGCATTCTGAACATCAGCAACAAATGGAGATGAGTGGTCAGTTCGAGGATTCTACCACTTCACCCCCAGAGTAAAAGAAACAGGTACTCATCAGATACGCCTGGTTGGACTCTAACAGCAATTGCAACCACAGGATTAGACTTCATAGGTTTCATTTCCATTGGTATTACACAAACAAATATATGCAACAACAGGTCACTAAATAAATTCCATATATCCATCCACAATGATGTACCAGTCATCATTACAAAAACAATTTTCACCATATCCATAAAATCTTATAGTTTTACCGCAGGACAGATTTCATGTAACAAATACTAGAACACTGAAACCATACTCCATCTTCAGTACAAAAACAAACACATTAGCACTGCAAACGAAATAATCATTATCCGTTCTGAGAATTCTATGAAATAAAAAATGCATACTATAGAAAAAATGCAGCGATTTCTAACTTGAAACCATGTGTTACTACACTTACCACTGTGCTTTAAGGTGTTAAGGCCACAATCTCTACTTCTTATCGCATGGCATTGAAATAGGGCAATAAATGTGTCATTTCAGGCTTCTGCCGTGATGTAAATGAGATCCGCACTCTTTCGTGATTTTACGCAGTAAAGAATGGTAGTCTGTCCGAAAATGTCGGTAAGAAAAAGACCATTCTACACTATGCAAAATCCCAAAAGAGCGCAGATCTGTGGGACAAAGCTTTGTTTTCAAGAAAATTATTTTACATCACAGAGTAGCTTCTACCAAACTTTGGAAATATTTGTTCATAGGGAATAAAAAAATATATCACTGACTACCATACATTAGGATCATTCCTGCGTCACTTCAGCTATTGCACTAATTCACCGATTTTCGCGAAATGTAGTATGAAAGTGTCGCTAATACAGCTCACATCAATTTCATATTTTCTAATTTCTTGCAGCCAGTAGTAACAACATGACCAACTACAAATTTGTCAAACAAATAACCTTCCGACACTCTTTCTGCACATATCGTTGTCTATTTTTGCACACGTCTCTCGAAAGTCTTCGTGGCTCTTTCTCGTGCTATCAGCAACAACATGATGCTCATACTGCCCTTCCTCATCAAGATTTCACAACGAGTGTGAGATCATATGATCTTGGAGGCCGTTAACAAAACCCCTCGTATCTTTATAAAACGAAAAATTACTTGGTGGATCCCTAACACTCAAACTGTCATTGCATTGTAACATACAGACCATGGTTCATGAAAAGGTACCACACAAACGCCCTTTCTGGCCTCTACAACATTTTGCAATACTGACGAATGTGCCTGTAATTAGTGCCAGAATATACAATAGGGTGAAACCGAAGCGCCATACTTGAACTTTCGGAGCTCTTTTTCCAACTGGTACATGTTTAAACTCAGTTTCGGGCTCTGATTAATACAGGGTTAAAATCGTACAGATAATTTACGGGCAGTCTGTATTCAAACTTGTTACAGTAATTTTTAATAGAGCGTAAAACAAAAATATGGCGACCACCAAAAAATGTTCGTTTAGCTTTAGGTTTGACAGCAATAATGAAGTCACTCAGCTTTGCAAACTTGCGCGATAAAAATTACAGATACAAAACTTTGTGCACGAAATATTGTTTATAATACCATTACAAAAACAGCGATTGTGCAAAATTAAGGTCACATTTGATTAAAGTAGTCAGAATCTATGAAGCTGTGGACCGCATTCTCAATCGAGTCAACTGGGTAGGCTTTTGTGAACAACGGATCTTTAACAAAACAACCTCTTGACAGGAATAACTACATATGAAGGTCGCAATGAAAATCCTTTAGCAAGTGGTTACTTAAAAACAGGGAAAAGTAAGAAGATACGATCTGAAATTAAAGCCCTCTGGGATATTACGCCGTGTACACTTCTAAATAGCAAACCTGCAGACACGACCTTATATCCAAGGAGGCTTGATTCGTCATTAGCATTCCTGTGAGAACCTCCAGCAAGATACGAAACCACCACAACAAATTGTCTGGAAGGTCTCACCTTACGTAACAAGATGCATTATGCGGGTAAATCCGAATTGAGCGTGACGTCACTGCAGGAAGCAGCACTAATGTTTGTTGTATTATACGTGTGTCCTTAATAACCTTGCCAGCAGCGTCCACTCGTTTTGCAACGGGAAATACCTTACACGCATGCGACCTGGCACCTTTGATGCAGCGAAAAACGGGTTAACTCATTAAATCACAGTGGCACCTACAGGCACCATCTTCCTTAATATTCAAAAAATTTCCAGTCTGCGTGAAGAATGTATTTATTTCATATGATTCTCACAAGTAACAGCATCTGTTCCTTCTACAGTGTTAATCGAGTGCCTTTGTAATACGGATGCATGTTTCGGAAAAGTACGAAGTGGATTTTAGTTGTTATTTATGTGATCTTCATACTTCAAAGGTTAAACTATTCTGAATTGTCCTACAGCGACTGTAATGGTCACCAGCTGTCAAACACATATCTGAAGTGACCAATTTTAAACACATGTCCCCACCAATGCATACTCTGAATGAACTTGTAAGTATTTTCAGATACGATACTACTGAAGATTCCACATTTTTCAACATCCAAATGAAGTGGCAGAGATCCAGGATATCCTACATGGGCTGGACGTCCGAGGAATCATCTTTCGATTTGCAGCACGGTAAAGAGAATTAATTCTTCTTCAAAGCGTCCAGGCCGGTCTTGTCGCCCACCCGGCCTGCTGTTCAGCTGAAACTGGCGGCTCGTTTCCCGGTGGTAAGGCGACCGGCGCGTAAAACCGACAGCTCACCTCCAGTGCCGAGGCTAAGAATGAGAGGAGCCAACCAACCAACCAACCAAAGAGCTAACTAAAGGCGGAGCGCAAGTCGACGTCGTTTGGTCTGTTTAGCCATTCCTGCGTTTTGACGCATCACTGGGCTCACAAACAGACGCCTTGCACCATAACTGGGGATTATGCTAACGCTGACGGTTCGTAGTCTCGGTTTCGGGCTAAGACTTGGTATGCTGAAAACTACGGCTCTGGGAGCACACAGTCACGTAGTCGTCCTAGTTGAAAGGGGGCGGGATACTTTGGTTGGGCGGCTTCCTGGTATTTGAACCCAGAGTGGCATATTCGCGTGCTATAAACGTGCATCTACAAGTAGGTACATTCATGAAGCCACCGTGCCCCGGGGGGTTGGGGGGGGGGGAAGGCGGGTCGTGCCACGACTTTACAATTATACCCTAGCATTCACCTCACAACTGAGGAAAAGCACAGAAAAACCTCAGTCAGGGTAGTCGAATGGTGCCCAGCTAATCAGTGCCAGGCACGATTAGAGGTCGACTTGGCCACCATTTTGCATGCCGCCTCGACTGGTCTGCTGATCTTGGTTCCCTTAGCTTGCGCATCAGGCAACGTGGGTCGGCCGTCGGTCAGCGTAAATGTCTGCCGAGTGATGAAATAATGGGTTCCCCACACCACCTTTGAGACGTAACTCTCGGTTAGACCTCTGATGTGTTCGTCAAAGAACAGCACTCCCAAATCTTCGTGAATTTGCCTGTTACTAATGTACCAAGGTTAACCAGTAGCAATGCGAGGGCACCTGGATTGAAGAACCTGCAACTTCGTAACATAGCTACGAGCGGCAGACCTCAAAATGGGGCAAGAATGAGAGGAGCAACACTTCTACTTCTGCTTATGCGTTCAAGGCGTACACAGGGACTACTATTACGTCAAGGCGTCACTTGAAACTTAATGTGGCCGCGCAATTCTTTCTTCACTATTGCGACCGTGGTACATAGGCCTCGCGACAGACGTAACAGTACCTAGCAATGCGTAGGAACGGATCGTGCGCGCCCTCGCCCCGGGCGTTACTTCATTTTTATTTCAAATGCATTCAGTTCCTTAGGTTATGCGGGTATAGCGTCGATGGCACATGAATGAAACATGAGTAGGGAACATTTGTGGAAGAATACTAACAGGTAAGAACTGAAGTGCTCTGAGAAAAACCTATCCCAGTACCATTGAGTCCTTCACAAATCTCACACGGACTGCCCCGGCATGTAACCTCTTCCCCTCGAAAAAACCCATAATGTAACCTTCAATATGCTCGACTTGAGCAGAAACCAGCTAGGCACAATGACTGGCTGCCAACAAAGCACTGTCATGTAAAATGATATTATTTAAAGTGGGGCTGGTAGACAGTCCCGGGTGTGATAGGCTCAAACGGGCATCTAAAACAGCTTCACGTGTTCTTTGTGACCGTGAGGCACTGGCATTATTAAGATCCAGGCACATGCGTCAGCATTTATTGAAACCAGGTAACTGTGCCGACATCTCCGTCAGCGAGGCAGTGCACTCTGGTGAAAATGCGGGGCTACTGAGTGCTTAAGCTATGGGTTGCACAAAAGACCGGAAACCGACACTGCTGCGCCCGCCCTAGTATACTCTACTGTATTCTAACCTGCACTACTACTAATTTTTGATGTTATTCATACCGTGCATATTCTTATAATTAATATATCAACCAAGTTATGCACTTAATAAAATACATGTTTCGGCACCGGGGTGCCATCACCAGCTAGTTACTCGGAACAAAGGAGTAACGAGGCCAAGAGCCTACTCTAGGTTTTATGTAAATTTATTAATAAAACGAACTACTGCACAATTACATTAGTATACTCTCGGACATGTTTCGGCAGTAACTATTCTGCCATCTTCAGGGAGAACTTTTTTCTTGACAAAGCAGCATATGGTACATAAGTGCTCATTAATATCTATATTTACAATCACTGTCGCATCTTAAAAGCTTATGTTAAAATTATTGTACAGAGTTGGCGCTTGTGATACACACAACATGCGTACAATCTGGGTTCTCCCCACACACTGACGACAAGATATTTGGAGACCGATTTTGATAGATTTTAACAGCTTTTTATGTATATCAACAATAGTTTTAACATATAAGCTTTTAACATATGACAGTGATTGTTATATATAGATATTAATAAGCACTAATGTACCATGTGCTGCTTTGTCAAGAAAAGAATATTCTCCCTGAAGATGGCCGAATAGTTAAGGCCGAAACTTGTCGGAAAGTATACAAATATAATTGTGCAGTAGTTGGTTTCATTAATAAATTTGCATAATAGTTAACTGCACGTAAAATGTACATTAAATACATAGGTTTTGTGTCTCCACATACAGCTGCGTTGGTCTTACAAGTGTATAAAATCTTGTCTTTGTGTTTTTACAGTTGTTGACGACTTTTGCTTGTTGAGCATTTGCAAATTTTATGTTATTGATACCGTGCATATTCTTATAATACCCAGATCGGCTGTTGGCCTCGTTAGTCCTTTGTTCTGAGTAACTTGCTGTTGATGGCACCCCGATGCCGAAACATGTAGGAGTTGTATACTTGCTTCTAAATGCATTCTATTGAGTGTATAAGTTGGTTGATATATTAGAACTTCAATATTATTACTTTATCAGCTTCTTTCCTATTTTCATTTCATGTCTACTGACTACTGAATACCGGTATACTTTAATTTAAACACCGTTGTATGTTATGTAGTTGTGACTTTAGTGGAACAAAGAAAAAACACGGCCTTTAAAAACGCATTATTCATGCAAAGCTGCAAAACCTGTCACTTGTATTCGGGAGGGGTGAGGTTCAAACTTCAATCGGGATATCAACTAGTATTATTGAGGTTTTCTTGCAGTTTTCCTCAGTCCTCTCAGACAAATAAGGCGGTAATAAATCAGGACACAACTGCTTCTTTCCATATCCGCTCAAATTCATCATTCACTAATCATGCCACAGACTGTATACAGTCTGTCTGCGCTCACAGCACCGTTCGATACTTAATAAAATGGAATAACAAGGCATGCAATGTATGTACAACGTAACACTGAGGTGCGTTCGCGTAACCATTGTTGCCACGAAAAAGCAATAAGTGTTACATATCCTGAGTATGTGTCTGCATTCGTGCCGTAGTTATCCAGCATGCAAAGCGCATGCGCCATATTGTATTGTTATCTGTGGTCTGCCTGGCTCTACCATATCTTTCCACATTATCTCATGAACAGCACGAATTCGGAAGAAGGAAAAAGTTACTGAACATAAAACGCGTGTTTTGATTTTCTCTACAACTTTTGTCTGAAACATTTCTCATCCTAAGAAGAATTCAGCGAGATATTATCACAAATGTACACAGGTCTTCATGTAAAGTACCCGTTATTCTTGTCAGATTTTAATTAAACTTCCATGTCCGCGACAGATTTTCGAAAAGTATTCAACTATCATATTTTATGACAATCCGTCCAGTAGGAGCGCAGCTGTTCCCATGGACATACAGACTTTTCGTAATTTTGCGAACGCGCCTAATAAACCGATCGAGTGAATTACTCTGGTGTGTTTGGGATAGGATGAGGCTGTAAGGAAGCAATCATTTTGAGGGGCCGAACACTTAAGCTGCATCCGCACCCTACCAACCCCCACCCGCCACCCCCGATCCTGAATCTTCGCTACACTAACAACGATTACAGCATATAGGATAAGACCGGCCTATTTTCTTCTGTAAGGAGACTACCCATGAGTGACCAGTGAGTGACCTTACAATCCAGAGCTGAAGTATGGTAAGTCTGTACGACCTGTCATGACACACACACACACACACACACACACACACACAGGCTGTCCATTAAAGAACCTTCCGATCCTGTGTCCTCCGTCATTCTAAATCTTTAACTCAGACCCGTAACGGCAACAGTAAACACCATGACCACTGATGCAGCGAATTTAAACAGCAAACATCGCCAACAGCAGTCCGTCAGAATGCTATTTCAAATACAGAACACCTGCAAGTATAAAAGATAAAGGTCACCCTATAAGCTGCCATGAAGGCCCAGACGGGTAGTAGAGGTATGGCTCTACTCTTTCTTTAAACTCAGCGCTAGATGGGATTGAGTGGACAACGCCACTCCCTGGCCGCCTTACCGCTGGGAAAGAGACCCGGTACCCATTGTATAGGAGGCTGGGTGGACTCCACAGCCGGTCTGGACGGCTGCGGAAAATCTCGCCCCCACAGGGATTCAATATCCGGATCGTCCAGCCCCGTAGCGAGTCACTATACCAACTACACTAACCCGGCCTACCACCATGAAGTATTGTTACCAAACTGTTTCCACTAACCCACCGCTAAGCAATGTCAGTTTTTGTCTGTCTTATGGTGGGAAACGATTGTAGGGAAGATAACGCAAGGCGACATTTCTGGCCTACTTTGGTCTGTCGTGACAAGTAATCGAGTGGACTTCTTTTATTCCACCTATGTGATTCAGCTAATTGCAATGTCACATAACTCGATGACTCCCACGTCCTTCCTCAGCCCTACTACCGGCAATATGTAAGATCAGCTACAGCGACTAGTCAACCAGACGCGATGTGCGATTGTCTACACTAATAACCATGTAACTTGATACCCGAGCTCTGTAACATCCTAAACAGCTGTAGTCGCACGGTCCGGTCGCTCGTTGGCTCACGTCGGCATGGCTAGGCAATGTTATACCTATTCCAAAAACATTCACGCTATTGGGAATACGAGTACATTGTCGCAATGAAATCACTTATGTTAGGGTTAACTTTTACGTGTTCTTTTAGACGGCCCCCTGGAAGAAATTTCTGAGACTCCACTTCGCTCCATTGCTTAAACGAAACTGAAGAGTACTGCGAGTTATCCATGTTTTTGAAACGGAGAGAAAAAGGTTGCGGCTGCGTGCGCTATGCTTCCCCCCCTCCCCCTACACACCTTGCCCCTTCACCAACACGCTAACAGGGATCAAGTCATCTCACGATGACAGTAGTTATGTCTACATCCCCCCCCCCCCGGCGGCATGGCGCAACATCCACTATGGGCCAGGGCCTCCTCATTATCGACGCTTCACAGTCACACACACATCACACTCGGCAGGACTCTGGACGAGTGATCAGCCCGACGCTGAGACTTCTACCTAATAACATTCCATGACCCCGGCGGGATTCAATATTTCAGATTTTCACGCCAATGCAAGTTTGGAATGTGGCCTCCTGAATTACATCAAGCACCGTGATTTCGGAGAAACCGCCGCCTTCATCTTCAGGGTAAAATCCATACACATATTTTAATTCTCAAAATTTTTACATTTAGTACATTAACTTTTTAAAGCCTAGCGGTAACTTTACGTACCACCAGGTTTAACTTTAAAAAATTCTACGTGGTGCCCACATTGCGTTTATGTGTTCCGTAAGGATCTCAGAACAAACAGCAACTTTTGCCTTATAAAACATTAAGAGATTGGTTTTTACAACCGAAGTGGAGAGTGTTTACAGCGCGGTACGCACTGAGTCCTTACATAAAACATACGCTTCGTTTTTAAAGGGTTAAACTGCGTCGAACGACCACCTACAACCAACCTTCGAAGTGTCCTGTATTTTTTAAGACCACACTTCCGACTCCTTGACAAAGGGAAGGAGGTATGACTCAATAGGCTACTGGTTCAAAGACCAACGAATCAGCATTCGACTGCCTGTACGAACAGACATTCTTCTCTACTCCAAATGACCCACACTGGCCATGGGACCAATTCAGCCTCCCATCCGACTGGTACCGAAGGCTCATTCCTCGGGGGTAAAGCGGCCGAAGCGTGAAGCAGCTCACCTCTATACAATGCATAGAAGGAGACTTTTAGCAGCTAAATTCCTGCAGGGCATCATGTTTAGTGCTTGACCAAAGTACAGGGTCACCTTCGCTCCGCCTGCGTAACTACGTAGGTTGCTCAGAAAGTCATGCCCCACATTGTTTTTCTCAATGGAGTGGCATCATCCGCAGTAACCAAGAAAAAAGAAGTTCAAGACAACTCCTTCCGCCGGAAAGGTCATGATCACCGTCTTTTGAGACATTGATGGAGTGATTCTGGTGGATGTGATGGCCAGAGGTGAGACAATCAATTCGGACGCGTACATCAAAACCCTGAAAAAACTGAAACAGCGTTACCGGCGAGTGCGGCCTAACAGGAATCCAGGAGACATGTTGATTCAGCACGTCAATGCCCGCCTTCACACAAGTCTACGAACCCACGAGACAATCGCCAAATTTGGTTGGACTGTGCTCCCCCATCCCCCCTATAGTCCTGATCTGGCGCCTTCAGATTTTCATCTTTTTGGGCCACTGAAGGATGCACTGCGTGGGACAA
The DNA here is from genome assembly GCA_013340265.1 of Coptotermes formosanus. Lineage (NCBI taxonomy): Eukaryota > Metazoa > Arthropoda > Insecta > Blattodea > Rhinotermitidae > Coptotermes > Coptotermes formosanus. Next base: position 1,204,424 of record BLKM01009832.1, on the reverse strand, counting down.
GGTTTGAAGATGACGAGAGCGTGATTCGTGCAGTGAGGACATGGCCACGTGAACAGGAAACCAGCTGGTACAGGGAAGGAATGCATGCCCCTGTTTCGCGCTGGCGTAAGGCCGTTGACTTAGATGGAGATTATGTGGAAAAATAGCACGTGTAAAGGAAACATCCAGTTATACTGTGCGTGAATTTCATACATTCTGAATAAATAGTTTCCGAGAAAAAAAATGTGGGGCATTACTTTCTGAGCAACCCTCGTATCACTTCCAGGCCAGTGCCTCACCTGGACTTCTTTCTGTGCCTAATCACGTCTTCAACGAAGATTTTACTTTGCTCGCTAGTAATTTCCATTCGCGAATGTCAATTCCACATACCTGTTCTCTCTCCAATATTCAGGACATGGCCACTGTGCGCGTGTTGTTTGTTTCGTAGCCCTAATGCCTGTACACTTTGTTGCGCACCCTTCCGTACTGTTTGCCTGTAGTTGGCCTCTTATTCCTACCAACCACTTTACAGGCTTTGAAGTTCTTCATTATTATTATTATTATTATTATTATTATTATTATTATTATTATTATTATTA